>WTSP01016047.1:168769-184627 GCA_025331215.1 Actenoides lindsayi
AAAAAAAAAAAAAAAAAAAAAAAAAAAAAAAAAAAAAAAAAAAAAAAAAAAAAAAAAAAAAAAAAAAAAAAAAAAACCAAAGCCACAAACCAAAAGAAGAACCTGCAGTCATTCTCAGGATGCTCCAGAGAAATCTTTCTCTACTTCTGACTTGTAGGACTTTTTCTATTGCACGTATTTTATCAGTTATTAATTGTATCTCTGATGAGAATTAAAAAGGAAATCATAAGCAAAATCACCACCCATGGTATACATATTCTATTTTGTGAGTGCAGAAAACTTGCATTGGTTAAAGTTTATTGGACTGAACTATTTCTGTATTCATTTTAAATAGTAAAAATGTTATTTTAATCAATCTGGTTTAAAATTAAGGTGAAGCTACAGCAGAAATCATTGGTCTTTGTTCAGCATTTTTGTAAAATCCAATATTCAACTACAGCATTTAATTAAAAATAAACCCTGAAGTATAATTTTCTTGTTGCCTGTGAGAGATAAGAATGTGTTCTGCAAGGAAACCAATTGCATAATGCACATTCCCATCACACCTCTCAGAGAGGTATAATAACATTTCAGAGCCAACCCTTTAAAAGCAGAAGTTGCAAGGGATCCAAGCTAGAGGAAGAGCAGTGCCTAATTTTGAGTTAACTTTAATTAATTTTTGTGAAAAATCAGAATCACTGCCATTTACACATTCACATAAAATTAAGCACATTCCTTTCAACATAAATTTGTGTATTAGAATATATCCACCAGATGAGTCAGTTATAATGTAAATCATTCCACCTCCTTTTCAGTCAGTAATTTATCCCACAGAAGGATCTTTCCATTATGTGGAAATTTCTTGGTAGGTCACTTATGGTTTATATATGGTAAATTGTTTTAGAGTACTTCAGATATTTGAACAGTTAGAGGTATTCTGGTGATAATTACCAGTTCTCTGGATATATGCATATAAAACAGTAGGTATATCTGCAATATAATTATTCACTGATTTCATACAAAATGCCTTTTCAAATCCAGTTTATGGTTTTATGAGAAAGAAAGACATGCTTTAGTTTTATCTTTTTATCTTCCAATAAAGTGAATAAGAAAGACAAGAATCAACAAAATTTCCCTTTAACATCAATGTGAAGAAGAAAGGTGCACCAGCTCTGCCTCATTAGGGTTGAAAGTGTATTTTCCAGTGAAATAAGAAGATAAGAGCGCAAAAACCCACAAGTGTTCACAATACAGTCAGCATTTATCTACATAACTTGTCATTTTTTTAAGTGCACAGTTTTATAAGGAGCTGTGTTATCTATGTGAGTGTAGCTGAATGGGTAAAAGTTGATGGGTTTGTCCTTAATTGCAGAGGAAGAGGTGCCAGTTTTACCCTAAAAGGTGCAATAATTGCAGAATGAGAAGACAAGTCCTTTATTACATCAGAATATTGAATGGTCAACAAGAAAAAAAACCAAAACATTTTATCACTGAAGAAGATAATTTCTAGAAAATTATTTCTATTCTTCCTTGTGTCTTTGGAGAACAGTAAATTAATATATAAATATCTCAGTAGGTGATTTTAAGCTCAGTAGCTGATTTTAAGGTTTCAGGATTAAAATTACTGTTGACCTTAATTAGTTAGCAAATGTTAAAGATCTAGGGAAAATACTCTGCGTTTCAGTTAAAGGTCCAAACATACCCATTAAATACAAACCGTATATTTCTACAGCTATTTCTGTCTATTTTTCCTATATTTTTTTTTCATTCAATAATAGAAAGGTTTATTTTAACCCCAAACCTTTGGGAATTTAAAATTACATTTTCTGAAAACCTTCAAATCTAATGCAGGTACCTAGAACCTATTTATTTCTCCCATCTCATCGAGATGACCACCAGACTGGTCATCTTTTACATAATAAATTTTCCACTATGACACAAAAGCTTTCCTATGATGTCCTAAGAGAAAACTACTTTCCAAATAGTTGTGTGTCAAGTGATTTTACTGCTCAGAGGTCAGTCTACTACCAAAGCTGATAGTGTTAGCTAGAATACATAGAGTAGACAGACTGTGCATCGGCATTTTCATAGTTGTACCCAAATGAACCCTTCAATATACACTTCTCAAAGATCTCCAGTTTAAACCAATTTAGTTCAAAAGACAGCATACCTGCTTTTAACTCCCCTGATCCAACAAATTTGACTAAAGTTCACCTAAGTGTCAGCATAACAGCTTAAAGCTACACAGAAATGGGATGTATATAGCAAGATATTGCTAGCACATTAAAATCCATGATACAGGACTGAGAGAGCACTGTGTAATTTCTAGCAACTTAGCTGTAAGAAATTAAAATCGACAGGAATTTTCCTTATCACTACTTTCTGTTTACTGGCATTAGCAACAATGTGGGGTGAAAGGAAATTGATTCCTAGGTTCTATAAATCTTTTTAATTAGCTATGACTGGGGATTTAAATACCTGCTTATTTGGGATCCCTTTAGGTCTATACCCATTTTTAGACTTGTTCAAATTTCCTATAGTAATTTAGGTAGTTTCCTTCACACTTTAAATAATTTACTGCCGAAAGCAGTTTTATACCTGGCTTCACTAGTCTTAATTTCCAAGTTAAATGGGCCTTCATATTGCAACAAATAACCCATTTCCAAGAATCATTATCAAAACAAGAACAGTTTGTCCCTACTCCCTGCAGATAGCAACAATCTGAGCCTGTCTTTTCAGTCTTGTTTTAGTCTAATAGCTGGCATACTTTGCTTTGGCTATTCCTGCTATTTACTCTTCCAGTATTTTAAGATGATATCTAATTTCAGAAGATTGCTCAGATTCTTCATTTGATAACTCTTATTTCAAAAGTATATTACATAGTAGCCTAACCCTATGGAACACATGAAAGAAAATTATTTCATGAGAATTGCTTTGCTGGGAAAAGAAATGCCATCACCACAGTTGTAAGATGAGTGCTGTTCTGCCATTACTCACTTCAAATGGTAAATTGCCCTGTAAAGAATTGTGTTGAATTTTTACAAAATGACACTGCTCAGTGTGTGGCCAAAGCCGTGTTTAATATACAGATGGGGCTGAAAGGGGTGAGACCATGGTATAAAGTACTGTTCAATATGAGGAAGAGTGAGGAAAAGAAGCTATCAGAACTGACCTGAGATACATGCCTTTGATCACTAGTTATTTATGTATCCCTGCTCTGTTGCCAGTTCACAACAGGTGCAACTAGCTGTCATGACAACGAGTTTTTACACTACAGAACTTTATGGAACAAGTCTGAGCAGCACTTGCTTTTAGTGCTACCAAATTTGTTAAAAAAGCTAATCTGGCATTTGGGAGCAGTTCATGCTTAGAGTACTTGAAACACAAGACAACTCAGAGCAGAGAGTAGACAAGCTTCTTCTAGAAGATGCTCTCTGCAACATGTCCAGTCTGTTGGTCAGCAGATAACTATCCAAAGCAGATCAGTGATTTCACCTGCTCTCAGGTATCTCTTTGAGAAGACTCAGCATGATGCTAACAGTCCTTTTTGTCACCCAGGGCTTCTCTCAAGACTGCCAATTATAAAGAACAATTATTTTTCAATCAGTCAGAGGGAAACTGTCAAAACTTAATCCTGAGTGCATACTCAAAAGCATTTTTTCCTTCTTCTGTTTGGTTTACAAATGGAACTGTCTTTCCCAATCTTTTTTCACGGTTGTATTTCTGCTTCTAGACAGATACCTGAAAAAGGGAACATCTATAATTTAATCCCCAGGAGTAAATTTTGCTTGATTCTGTTCTTTTTTTTTTTTTTACAGGAACCACAGAATAGCATAGTCCCACTTTTCATATTTAAGGTTGGGTTTTTGTTTTGTTTTGTTTTGTTTTTAAAAAAATCTTTTAAAAAAAAAAATTCATTCACTATAGAAGAATTGCTGGAGTGGCTGTGTTGGGTTGTTTGCATTTTGCTACTGACTGATTTGATAGTTCATGGCCATAGGTACAGTGTTCATTATCTATCTCCCTTAGGTTTCTAAAAAGCATCTTCTCTGTTGTAAAATCAGACTTTTCTGAAAGATTAAGTGAAATCATATGGCTTCCATTCTTTTTTTTTTTTTTTTAATTAATTTGAATACAATATTACCTTTATACTAAGGAATGACTTACGTGTTTTCCTTGATTATAAAAGTTTGTTTTCTAATGGGGTGCATAAGGTGAAACATATTTTTGCCATAGGAAAAGTCAATTAATATCATGCTAATAATAATAATTTCAAACTAAAAACAACAAAAAAAAAAAAAGTGAAAAAGTGAGCTCAATACTAGCCTCAATTTTCTTGAATCAACAATCCTTTTCCAAGACAGCGTAAGGGAAAACAATATGATCCACTTTCTTAAAATCTGAAAGGATTCCTGTAAGCAATCAAGAACTCTTTCAGCTCATTTAAGTATTACTTAAATATTATTCACTTAGAATGGTTGAACTGAAACTTTTGCTCATGCCAGCTTGTACAATAGAGTAAAACAGTGTCACTCAGAAGAAGCATTATCACTAAATATGACATGTCTACTCATCAGCACACCTTCCAAATAGAGAACATCTCATCTCACTGGGGAAACTACCAGCTAAATTAGGATTAGCAGATGAAAATGAAACCAAACTACGACAGCTTTGTATAATAGGAAATTCTGTGCATTATTTCAGGGGAAGCGGCTTGTATTAGAGTTTTGAACTTCCATTTCTATTCTTTTAGCCCAATGGCTGGACTACCCAGACATCATTTAAATTTCAATCCTTAAAAAGTACCAAGCACATCATAAACTGCATAGAAATTTCACAGAGAAGGGGCTGGAGGTAGGAATGTATCTTCTTTCTCCCAGAAAGCAACCAAGTGATGAATTTGGGCAACGATCTTCAGTTAAGCTTAGTCTCTTCAATCTGCTGAGACCTGAAGAGTCTTTTCATTCTTCTAAAGTAGAAAGATTTCTGCATTGTATGTAATTGACAGCAAGATTCTGCATATGATAAGTTTTTTTGTTTGGTTGGTTTGGTTTTTTTTTTGTTTGTTTGTTTCCTTTTTTACTAAGAACTACGAAATAATTAAAAAAAAAAAGCGGGGGTGGGGGCAAGAAAACAATGAAACATAGCTCTTCCATACTCCAGATACTTAAGATTCAAATGGTGGCAATTGCTTTTGCCTAAGTTTCTATTCAGATAAATGTACATTTAAGTAAAGCAAGACTACACCTTGTACTATCAGGCATCTTTGCGATACCAGAAGAGGATATTCAATCTCTGGACCAGACTGAATGTGTATTAAACTATTAAACTGTATTAAACTATTAAACAGGCATCACCAGATCTTCAGAACTTGGAAATTTCCTATATAACCAGCAGTAGAAGCTTAGAGGACTAGATTTGTCTGTAAAAATGTAGATATATAGAGAATGTGGGTGTCTCATGTTATGGAGGAGTTCTCTGTATCCAGATTCTTAATTTGTCACAAAACCAGCTGTAAAACTATTTGTGGATTTAATCTCTTGTCACACACTGACACTGTAGTTCATTACTTTCATACAGCAAACATAAAAAAAAAAAAAAAGATAAAATTGAACTTCAGAATTTTCAATATTGAGTCAGGAATCTAAACTTGGATCCATTATAACCATTCACCAAGAGGTCTTATGGGTAAAAATGTCAATATAGAAAAATATGTAAATTAGTGAAAATAATAGAGAAACTAAAAATACAGCATACTCAATGTATCATCAAGATACAGCTGTTTCAAAAGAAACAACTTTGCATTGATTATAAATAGATGTAGCAAAACTTCTAAACCATTTAATAAAGGCTTAGTTCAAGCTTCTGTAGCTTGAACTAAATTCTAGGTTCTTACTGATTTTAGAAATCCAACAGGAACGATATAAAAATTTCTTTAGGAACTAGCTTTTACAGCAAAGTCAATAAAAATAGCAGCCCAGATATGAACCACCCTTTCAGCCACATATGTTATGGTTTGTTACACTAAGCAAATTCATTCCCAAGGGAGGGATTAAATATGATTTTTGTGTGTGTTGGCACAATACTGACTTGGCTTCCATGGGATTTGCAGATGTGTGGCTTTCCCAACTGTCCTCACCTATGAGGCATTTGTCATGGCATGGCAAAAAAACCCAACCCAACCCATCCTAAAGAAACCCTCAGAATACTAAACAAAATCCTACAGGTCACACAAACACTATAGAACTGAGGTTATGGATTAGTTTGGGACAGGCAGGAAATAATCCCAAATCAGGGTGTCAAATACATGACAGCTGACAATAATGAATTATAAAGAAGAGCTTGACCTCTCTCTTCTGAGATCTCGCTCCTGCCTGACATTCCCTAACAGCACTTTGCCAACATGTCACCATAGTTACAGGATTTCACTCACAGTACCACAAACTGAAAGTGGTGGAGCAACCACAGCTCACAGTTGCCTGAGCAGGGCACATTGCTGTGCTCTGGCAGTCTCTGCTGGACTAAACAGATGTGACTTTTTCTCCAGATGTGATACTGAGAGTGTCTGTTAATAACACTATGATTTTACAGTTTGTTATTTTGTATTAACATCCAAGAAGAAGGCCTATGATCAATGTACAAAATCATGAAATAGAGCTAAAGAATATTTTTGTCTACAAATAATTTAGACCGACAGATTCCTTCTGTGGCTGTAGGCAATAGTGAAACAGAGGAGGCTAAGAGATGTCTTAAAAAAATTAGAGATATGTAACAGCTTGGTTTAGCAGTAAATAATCATTTTGCAGAGTCTTTACTCACAGTTTGGCACAAGGATTGATTATATGTGAATTGCTTCATTACCCTCTTCTAGTTTCAATAATTAATCTGGGTTTATATTACATTTGAGGAGTCACACTCATCTCCCTGGTCCCACACCAGGCATCATGCAGCAGTTTCAACCAAACACATTATTCAGTTAGTCAGACATAAATAATATTGGTTGCCAGTTTAAGGCAAAGACACTGTTGGGTCCCTGGCTCTTATTTGAAGTAATTTCCATTTTTATATTTGACTAATTTCTTGTTTAAAGAAGAATCTCTTTTAACTGCTTGCATTAGAGTTTCACACTTCACCAAAATAACATGATACTTCATTAAGTCTTCACAGAAAAATAACATTACAAAAAAGTATTTTTTTATCTTCAGTATATATGCTCAGACAGTTGGAACAGATGAAACAGTAGACATAGTAGAGGACATTTAACAAAAAAATTCTAAAAATCTATATTAATATTCCCAGAAAATTGTGTTATTCAACATGAGAATACTGTACTGTTCCTGTATTAATTATTATGTGTAATGTTACTGTGTCCTTTTTGTTTATATTTCTCAACCTGCTAAAGGTTGACTACCAAAGGACTTGTTCATGTAGTACAATGATATCCAAAACACAAAATAAGGCTTCTGAAGTAAAATAACATATGCTGATGTAGATTTTCTACACCAAATACTCTTAAACAGAACTAAGGCATCTCTCATCAAAATGTGTGCATTAAAATTCTAGGTATGTAGTGAAAGAGATCCAGACGGGTAGGAGCGGTTGAGAAATATAATGTGTTACATGTGAAGAGGGGTGGAGGTCTTCATATGGTCTCTGTGACTAGAGATGTTGTACTTACATTTCCTTTCAGCTTCCTCTCCTCAAAATCACCAAATGCAAGAAATGTTTCATGAGGAGTATGAGGAGGGCCACTGGGACTTTCACTTTTACTAGATTGCTATATGAAATGTTTCAGATTGATAAGTGTTTTTTCTGTAGCTTTAATCAGAAAAGCAGTGTTAATCAATCTAACCCATTCTTTTTTTTTTCCCTCAGGCTGTTGTATTGAACTATTAACATGACTGGGGAAAAAATATGTTGATATACTATGTGGTTTAGAATACCTTATTCTATGTGAACACAAACATCATCTGCAAAAGATGATAAACCAATACTGGAATATACAGTAAAATAGTGAAGTTGTTTGTAGCATGTGATTTTGATAAATTACATTTTTTCTTAATGTGGATGGTACTGGTGTCTTACAAGTTTTTGGTAACTCACTTTTCCCGCCCCGTACAGCAAGGTCTACTAATCACCGACCTGCAGAAAGTTCTGTCTCCACTGGCTCATCAGCCAGTAGTTTTGGCAGTGGATACAGCATGGATAGTGAAGGCAGCAGCAGTGCCACAGGAGAGAATAATCTATTTCCCATCCCAAGAATGTAAGGCTTTTCCTTTAATATATTGTATCCTCTGTGCACTATGTATAGATAGAACTTTTACTTTCCAGTCATCTTCTTACATAGTTTCCTCCACAGACTTTAGTTACACAGTCGAATACCAGTAAGCTGTGGAGAATTTCTCACATCTCATACTTTTACCCTCTGTTATACACTGAATTGTTAACAACCAACCAAACCTCTGTCTCAATGTCATTAATTTATTGCTGTCACAAAGGAGAGGTGCTAGTATCAGCCTTTGATGTAGCTGTGTAGAGGTGGGCAGGGTTATGTTTTAAAAATAAGGACTGAGAATACTTAGTTTAAGGTTTCCAATTGACCTCCTTCAGGAAAGGAATGTTACTAATGCAACCGAAATTCAGATTCAACTTTTCCCAAGTCTTATAACTTTGAGTAGAATTTCTCTGTTCTTGGTTGGAAAAAGCTTTTTGGGATTGAGTCCTTGTAGGAATTATCAAGCTACTATCAGTGTAAGGATGCTATGTAATTATTTAATTTTCAAACATTTTACCCAGTTAACTCCTTCACAGGGAAATGTTTTGCCAGGATTTCTTCCCCTCAACTTTGGCAGCATGTACCTTCCTTTTGGAATTTCATGTATATTCCTTTATAGGAAAAAGTAATTGATGCTGATCAATTTAATGTTTCTAACCTGGAAAATTTATAGATTGACTGTTCTCAAAATATTAGTTGGTAGTCATAGCTCATTCAGTGCTTGCAATGGTTGTTGCTTGTTTTCCTCTGGGATACAGGTTTTTGAGTTTCCCTTCGAGTCCTGAATTGCTAGTCACAAAAGCTGGATATAATCTTCCTAAAAAAGCTTGAATAAAGAAAAAAATGCACTCTCTACAATTCTGAAACTTCTAAGTATTTAGCATTTTCTACAACAAATCCCAGTTGTACTTGTCTAGAGCTTATGAGTAGCTAAAAGGAAAATAGACACAAATCTAATATTTCAATCTCATCTTCAGAATTTAGGAAGACAATATGATCTCAGGTTGTGGGGTGCAAATTGTTCAATCTTCACTGAACTTTTCACTCATGTTGTTCTAGGTTAAATTGAGTTCTAATTCCCAGTGGCAAAAACATAATCTTAAATTGGATCTGGCAATAGAAGAAAACTATTTTGCTGTCATTCTTAGTAAGAATAGCAAAGATGTATAAAATCTTTGTGCACAGAAAGACAAGATGGAGCTCTCAGTAGAAGTTTTTAGTTCACATATGCTACATTTCAGTCCAAATAGTATCACATACTATGTATTGTCTAGCAATGTGACAGTATCTACACTTACTTTTTATTTGAATGACAAATTCACCAGTCTATTAAGCCTGAAATCAGCCCCACTTCTCCTAGAAAGCAGGAATAAGTCTCCACAGCTTCAGCTTTTCTCTTAAAATAATTTGTTCCTATGAATTTTACTTACTTAAATAGAATATATCCAGCCTTCTTATGTTCTGTTAAGTCCTAGAACATATATATATCTATATATGTAATTATGGCATTACTAATATAAATTGTTTATATGCTAATATTAGAGACGTTAAAAGTTACATGGGACATTTAAATAGACAAGAAATGCTTTCTTTTTGATGTTAGTCTCAAGGGCTTTACATAGCAATGTAACAAAAATGAATGACAAAATTACTGTTTATCATCAGAGACCTTTGGGATCATTCGCAGGAAGAATGTTTTAAAATAGATAACTGTTTCCATTTTGAAGTCTGGATAAAAAGTCTTATATATCTGAATATATGTATAACTGAAATTGTAGTCAACATTAGTATTCACACTGGCTTGATAATTACTTCAAGGACTCTGAACTTGTACACTGATTCAGCATATCCATAAGACTGTAGGTCACAATTTGGGTGTGAAACATTAAGTAAGATAAATAATTTTAAGTGTTGTGGCATAGAAAAATATTTTCTATAAGCTCCCTGTTTAGATTAAGTTTCTGATCCATCAATAGAAAAAGTGTTGAATAGGCTGAGCTTACTTTAGTCTTGAGTGCTTTTAACCATAGGAACTTTTAGCCGTGATGCAACAGAATATAATTAAATAGTGCCACCATGGGAATTTTTTTATGAGGTAGTTAATTAGAATATTCACCAATATTAAATACTGTTATAAGTATCAAGGGAAATTAATCATTATATACAGTTATACACAGCTGAATATGCCTTGTAAAGTCTATTTGGGATACATTTTTTTAAAAGAGTTATTATCCAGTTGTAATACCCCTGAAAGTTACTCATGTTACCAACTCTGATAAAGACGAGATTCTCTATGCTTTTGTGTTATGTAACCGTCTATACCAGTACAATGTCTGTAAAATTATATTAACGTTGAATGCAAGGTGAAAAGCAGCTGAAAAATGTGTAGGGAATCTAACCTTAGGAATGAATAATTCTTGCATTGTGTTTGTAATATGTTTTATGAAGCATTACTTCACAGAAGAACAAAATAATTACTTTCAGTTAAAATTGAGTTTAAAATCACTTAAAAAACCATTTGATACTAATTTTTTAATTAATTGTGAACTTGGACAGCTGTTGTTGCTGCTGTGAAACATGAATCTGGCTAGGTAGCATAGAACAGCGCTGACCCTTTAACCCAGAGGAATCACCTGTGTCTGAAGATAAAGTCTTATATTCTCTATGTCAACATTTCAGAGTCTTAACGGAGAAAGAAAAATAGAAGCACAATCATCTCATAGTAGCAGTCATGTTTTTGAGAGTGATTGTAATCATGCCTTAGAGTTTGCAACAAGTATGTTTGGAGATAGCTTATATTTTAGCTAACTTTCATTGCCTAAAAAATAGACATCTATATTTTAATCCAGTTTTTTTCTACATCCAGGGGAGAAAGATAAGGACATCCAGAGCATGATTGAAAAGAAGATAATGACCACAAACATTCCTTACCTTTGAAGTAATGGTATTGCTATCCAAATATCAGTTTTGTGACTCCTTCGAACATATTTCACTGTTCACTATAACAGAATAAAGTGAGGAGAGGAGCTAGCTATGCAGACTTGTTGCAGAACCTTAGGCTGATGGGGGACAGATAGCAGACAGCAGCTGATAGCCTCATTCTGTAAGAATGTACAAGTGTAGCAAGATGTGATTGCAGTTGACTCCCAAAGAGAAAAAAATTAAAATTCTTAAGTAATCTTCCAAATGGCAATAGAAAAAAAAAAACCCTATCATCCACTTTCTTTTCTTGAAATTATATATATATATATATATACACACACACACACTTTTTCAGTTTTTACAAATACCTACAGTGTTTGTCTTTTTTTATAGAACCGAGCCACACTGGCCTGGGTGCATCATTTTCTTAAATCTCATCTCTTTATGGTCTTATTGACAACTACTACCTTATTTTTTAACAGAGGGAAGATGAGCCAGAATGGACAAGAACCAGTAAAGCAGTCGGGAGTAGGATTAATCGATGCAGAAGGTAAAAAGAAATACAAACAACACTACAGTGGTATCCCATGTTTATAGAATCAATACATTTATTTCTCTTACTTGTTATGTTCTGAAAGATTAGTCTATGCTCTCTTTGTATTATAGATTAAGATCCTGACTTCAATTTACTCTAAGGGCCCTTTACACATAGCACCGATGTAATTACTCCAGTTTAAATGAGAATAGTGTCTGTTTATTTCAAGTAATTAAATAGTTAGATTGCAATGAATAATATCTGTCTTTCAATGTTCATTGCTTTTCATAATATTTGAATAAAAAATATGAAGTATGGAGCTGACTCAATATTCATTAAATTAGAAGAAAATATCCAGTGACTGTCAGGCTCTATTTTTATAGCATTTAAGAATATTTATTTCATAAAGTAGTAATTAATTTTGGTGTCTACATAAAACATTAAATTTAAATAAAAATATTAACTGAACATCGAGCTTGACTGCTCTACTTTGACTATAGTTAAACTCTTACCTGTTTGGAAACTCCTGAGTGAATATTTCAGTATGAATGTGGTGCTGCCAAAGAAGGCAACATTGTAATATTCAAGTGGGAAAGAGCCTGACAGAATGGCTTTCAAAGTTTCATGAGGAATGTGATTATCTCTTTCATTTGTAATAATGGGTAACTGCATGAAAATTAGAAGAGTGTTTTGTATTGAAGAAAATGTTAGGAAAATTCCATTTCCCTTTGCATATAAGGTATATTCTTTCAAGTGTATGCTTCTGTTGACCTCAAATATAAAACTTAATTATCATGACCTTCGTTTTATTATTAAAATAACTTTCATAATTTAAATGCATTTCAATGCAGCTTTGAGGTATTAATTCAAAAATTAAAATTCATATATATACTTGCAGTTAACTTCATGTTAAGTTTAGCCTTAAAAAAATCAACATTTCTCAGGTTTTTCAATTCTATATACACAAGTAAATAAATGCTATTGTTATATTTGAGGTAAAAGAAATCTAATGTTTCACAGATTTGAAGAAATCAAATTAGAATTTGAAAACAGAAATGTTAAAGTCTTTTCCAAAGCAAGAATCCTTAACTGTGTATATGCATTCTTCTAAATCTTTCAGTACATTCATCATACAAAAAAATTAGATTCATCTGCTTATCAAACTTTAATTTGTTCAATGGTATTTTTAAGTATTTCAAAACCAAACTTTTTTTAAAGAGAAATTGTGGGATGAAAATGGGAAAACGGGAATTTTCCATTGTTACTTTGTCATGATGTGTTCATATAGAATGATAATTGTAAACAAGTAGCTTTTCATGATTTTGTTCATCATAAATTGACCCTTAGGTAAAGTTACAAATTTCAGAACAACAAATACAAAATGTTTTAATTTAATGTTTATATAATTAAAAAACCCAACAACACCAAAGAAGCAAACTCAATCAATAAACAAACCATTATTTAAAGCATTCTAAAAGATGTCTATATAGTATTTAGTCACTAAAATTACTTTTCCAGTCAAAGTAATTTTTCTCATTTTCAAAATCTGCAAATAACTGAAGTGCTGCAAATCCCTAATTTTCACTTATGATGTAATTCATCACTCCTAACTTGAGAACGCTTAGAGTTACAACTTCAAGTCTAATGAAATAAGTGGTTCTTACTAACTGTTGTTTCTCCCCATTGAGAGAAGCTGGAAGAGCCAGCCTAGTATTTAGCATCCAAGTTCTAGCTGACAAAGATGGGACAGATCAATCTCAAATGAAAATTAAACTAAAATCGGGAAAACAATAAAAGAACATTTCAGTTTCAGCATGCAAATATAATTATCTTGCAGAGAAGTAGTTCAGAACTTAGTGGATTTCAAGGTCAACTGAGAATTACCTCAGTATCATAGAATTATTGTTGTATTCTTTTCATAGATGAACAAAAGTGAATGAAAATCTTAAAGTCTTAAAGATTAAATGGTATCTTTTCTATAGTTTACTTACCTATGTTGTGGACCATATGAGCTCTGCAATTAACTGGAAGTAAATATTCATTCCCATTTTTCATAAATTTGTAGAGAGCTCCCATAGGTGACATTTGTATTCTCATTTGCAAGGAAGGATTTAGTGTTGTACTCAAAACCTTTCATAATAGTACTATTTTTACATTTTCAAATATTCTTAATGGACAACTTCTGTGAAAAGTAGCATGTAGTTTACTGTATTTAAAACTGTGCAGAATAAATTCAATTGCTTAACATGTGGATCTACTGCTACTTGAAATATTTTCATCATCCAAGTAATTCACACAGGCCTGGCAAATATGGCAGGGGACTTACAGAAACAAGAACTTTAGGATAAGTAGGTGGAGGCAAAGCAAGGTAGGAGTCTCAAATGGCAGTGAAAACTAGTTTTTAAGCAGCTGAGTCAAAACTGTAGCAACAGGGTTTGGATTCAGCTCACAGAGTATGGCACCAAAATTTAGGCATGTATATAAGTAGAATCACGAGGAAAAAATATGCTCCTTTTGTAATTGTTTACACGCTTGAGAAATGTGCTTATGTTTTGTTGGGAATAGTTTTTGTGCTATAAAGATGTATCAGTTAATATATAAGTAAATATTGGAAAACAGTTCTCTTTACTTTGCTGAAACAACCAAATGGTCAATATAAATGAGTACTGCTGTGATAATCTTTGTTTCTCTGAACATATCATCTTGTCATATTCTGTATTTTCATACTACTTAATAATATAAAACAATTCAGAGTTTTGTTCTTGGACAGTGTGTTACAGTTATCTTTATGATCTGCATTGTTGCATGCTATCTTACACTGGATATTCTTCCCCAAGTAAATTAAATATTTCATCTTCTTAAATTTCAGTAAATCCTATGATACATATTGTGAGCTTCATTGAGTTATGCAAACCAATTTCTCTATTCGTCTCAGAAGTGCACTATCTTCTGTTTAAAGATTTCTTATTACATGCTATGGAATATTACAGACAAAACAACCAATTGCATTCCATGTAAGGATTGAAACTAACAATTAAAAGCACATGATTAATATCTCGATTCAGTTGCAGATCATGATTGGTCTATTTGCCCTATGAAACTGCTCAGCCAATATATCCCAGATGGTATTTTCCACCTACCCACTATTCATCCAATTAAGAAATATGTGGGGGAAATTATTTTCATATACTTCAAAATTCTGAATTTACTAGGTAATCTCAATTTTAGATTTTAGAATTTTTAGATTTAGAAAATTTTAAAATCTAAAACTGAGATTACATACTAAATTTACTAGGTAAGCTGCCAATATTTCCAAAAGAGAGATATATAGATACAAATAACATTTTAATTTAAATAGATTACTATAAGGAAGTTTTATTTCTTCTCATTTTGAAGATACTATATGCATGCAAAATATCATTCCTCGAGGATTACATACACTGAAGTAGGTTCATCTCAGAGAAAGACTCTTTTAGGAAAGATGAACATGTTAGCAAACATGGCCTGGCTTCACTCATTCAATATTTTTTTGAGTGAATGAGTACTCACAGTACTTCTGTTATATTCCGTGCTTGGCCTCATTCTCATTAGGATTTCCAGTCCGAAAATTGTAAACTTTGTATAGGAACAGAGTGGCTTCTCACTCACATCTTCCAAAAGGCTAGGGTTTTTACTTTATAAAAAAGAAATCCCATCCAATCCATGTCCTGAATATCATAAACCTCTCTACACTGTTCTGCCATGGCTCAGAGACTCACTTTATGACATTTCCAGTGGTCCTTTGAGCATTATCCTTTGAGTGTAGCAAAATGAAATCCTGTAAGTAAGAAACTCTTTCTTAGTATAAATGACTGAACCTGGACAGAATATTCTAGTAAAGCCTCTGCAGATGTATTTCCACACCTGAGCAGAAGGAATAGATTTGTACTATTTCAAAATTTAATGATGCATACATACTTACTGAACTTCTGCAAGATGACATACTAGTGATATGTATGCATTCTATATACAATCTATAATGAATTTTTCCAGGGTTTTCCTTTTTTTTTTTGCTTTAGGCATATTTTAGAATACCATCATTTTTCTTTCATCTATTCAGAAGAGTCTAAGACTAAAAAAAACATTCCAAAAAATTTTTTTTTCCTTA
>WTSP01016048.1:0-24644 GCA_025331215.1 Actenoides lindsayi
ATTCTAGTCACAGGTAACTCCTCATCCAATTAACAAAACTCAAAGTAGGACACAGCACTCCCATGGTGTCAGTGTATGCCACTTTTAAGTACCTGTCCCTAGAGCCACGTTTGGTTTGTTTTGGTGGGAAGCAGTAGCTTGAGCCACTGCCATTGCTGGTCCAGAGCCTGTCCTGGGAAGAGTGAGATATACCCAGACCACTGAAAAGACATCAAAGATTCACATCACCTTCAGTTCCTGCCAGATCCATCCAGACTGCACCTGACCAGGAGACAAAGAACCCTGAAGAGGAACAAGTGCACCCAAGTGAGGCCACAGTGATGAATTAAGATTTTTTAAAATTTAATCGGAGTTGAAGCAGAAAAGTATGGGGCACTGAGTTTGCAACTCGATTAAAACAAGGTGCTTTCAAAATCAGACACTCAAAATTGAGCTTCAGGAACTGCTCTTTGCTTTTGTGTTTTCAGTCTCAGCTTCAGCATAAATCCTGCAGGGTTTGTTTAGGTTTCTTTGGGTTGTGCATCATTTGCAAATTCCCTGCAAACACAGCTGATTCTTTTAAATTGTTCCTGACCTAAGAGGGACTTGAGGTCATTTAGTATTCCTGAATCAGCAGATCGACTGGTTCTCCACGGTGCCCAATGAGGTTCTGCTGTTAACATGCTATCATATACATATAACCACAATGCTGAGGTATCATGCACATGCAAGATGGTATCATAGACTATATCATGACATCACACTGTATGATGATGTCAGGCACACTGATATATGTCATAAGTCTTCAAAGCTTCTTAAGTCCTACATTTTTTGTTATAAAGTAATGGTATTTTATGTTCTACCAACAATTCACACAGGACTTTAAAAAAAAACAACTAAACAAAACACTGTAAAGCCAAGTTCAATGGGACACAATTTTGATCTTTGTTTTATTCACAGTTGACAAAGGTGACCCTCTCTTTTTGAAGTATACAAGTAAAACAGAAAATGGAAACGTCAAGGGAAATTGTAAAAAATCTCTCATGAAATATAAAGACAGATCTGGTAGAAGTTGTCATTGAATAATGGGGAATCCCACAAAGAAGAGTTTGGAAAGAACTTCAGTGTCCAAGGTATTACAAAAAAAATGCACAATTTCTCCTCAGAATCAACTATCGTAAGGAAATTTGGAGAGAAGTGAGCCTTGCTCTGTACTCTTAATAGATGATCCTAGGACCGACAAGCTTTGGGAACGCGAGAAAAATACACAACCAGCCCAGTTAAGGAGTTCTCTGAAGGAATAACTGATTTCCCTACAAGTGATGCTCTGTTCTCTGTGAACTCATTCTCACCATTGTCTTCTATACTCTTCCACGGCAAAAGCTCTCACCATTTTTGTGGATTTCTTGTTCTAGGGATGCAAATTGTAATTTCATTAATTTTACAAGACAGGGATAAAATCTATATATTCCAAGAAGGTATGACCATATTCATTTTTACAAAAAAAAGAAAAAAAAAGAAAAAAAAAGTCATTATGATAAATAATGTCTTTTTAACAGTATTTAATGAAAAACATCCAGTCATTTCAGTATGCCCTAGGATGTGTACTAATTTTACATTTTCCCATCAAACACAAATCCATATTATCCAACCCATTATATTCTGCCAGTAGGCATTATCTGATTATTTATGTCTTGACCAGGCGAACATGCAGTAGGGCAGAGTTAATATTATTTTCAGAACTTTCAAGTTCTCACTCTGTGAGTTCACCACGTAGTTACTGTAGCCTCAAATTGCTTTGTCAGATCAACAGAAGGCAAACCAGTCAGCAGTTGCACACATCTGATGAGCTGCCTTCTCTCCAGCGGAGGTCAGTTGTACATGGACACACAGCAACCATGCTGTCATCTGAAGAGAAATCAGAGATTAAGGGGAAGTTTGAGGTGCATCACAGCCCATGGACTGCGTGGAAAAAAGGCTACTGATAAAATTACAAAAATTCAGTATTTGCCTGTCTCCCTTCCTCTACCTTACAGATACACATGTAAAATTTAGAAGTTTCTGTGGACAATAAGTGCAATATGTGGTTGGTTACTAGATTTGAAAAGTTCAAGGGAAAACCACTTGACATAATTTCTTTTTCAAGTTACTTTATATAGAGTTGTTCACATTTAAGTTACTAATGAAGACTGGCATTAGTTGCTCTGACAAACCAATAATTATTTATGATGCAACATGAGACAAATTATTAGTAGTGCACTGCATTTCCCTGCCTTAGGCACCAGCAACTCCTACGTCACAAAGTGCAGTAACAAATAAGCAAATCCTCTTGGAAGTTTGTACCACTGGAAGATTAAAAATTAATTTCAAAGCAGACATTTCTAAGGCTTAATGAAAATGGCAGCACTTTTTAGACACTGTGCATGATAGGCTTCACCTGGGCTCTGCAAATAACAGAGGATGTTACAAAATGCCTTCCAGCTTTTCAAAGGCAATGATTTAAACAAAGGATCAAAAGGCAGAATAAAAAAATGAAAGCAAGCTTTAGAAAGTGTGGAATATCATGTCTGAAGTCAAGTTTATTGTTACGGCAGTAAAGTCACTACAGGGCTTCTAAAGCCATGTGGAATGGCTTTAGAAATCTTTTCTTCACAAATGAACTAGTTAATCTTGGAAGAAATACATGAGTAGTTACTTGGTTATGAAAAAGTTAAGCTGTTGGCTAAAAACAGTTAGCTCTCCAGGCAGATCGAGTTGGATTTCTGCAAGCCTGAATATCCATAACAGATGCAAGAATATAAATGAAGAGTACGCAGTCACTAATAATTCTTCTGACAATTGATTTGTTATTGGTAGATTGCCAGGTCCAAGATCTTTGCACAAACACATGTGCAAAGCTAAAAATAACAAGTATCTTAAAAAGGACAAATTATTTCTCAGAAAGAAACAGAAAAAATAAGAGTTGCTGTATACGAGTAGAAGGTAAAGGAAGATCTGTGGCAGATGGGTGAGTTCCATGTTGTTCCAGGTTTGGGTTACTCTTCAAAGATACTGCATTAGAAACAATTATTTTAGTGACAGGCTCTTTTCTAAGCCTCCTTTCTTGCTTTGTTCCTCACTTTCCTACAACATTGGCACCAAAGGGATTAGTTAGAAGGCCAGGAAATAATAGTTTCAACAAAGTTCTACAGGACCATACATAGGTAACCGAGGGACTTAAAAGGTGCAATGTACTGGTTTCGGGATTTGCAAATCAGCCCAATAGCAGTGGCCCACACAGTGCCTGGAGTGTCCAGGGAAGGAGTAGCAAGGCTGCAGCAGTACATTTTATTTTTGCTTGGTTATTATTTTATTTCAGGCAACAGAAAAGGAAATGAAGGAGGGCCAAGAACACATTGGTACTTGCAAGAGAGCAAAACATGTCCGTGTTCAAACAGAGCAGCATTTAACACAATCTTTTGGATCTAGTGGTTGTTTTTGGTTTGGGGTTTGGGTTTTTTTTCCAGGAAGCCTCAGCTCCATCCCTGCTGTTCATACAACTAGCGCTCTGCAGCTTTGACTGGCCTCCTCTGGCAAGTGCACTTCATCTTGAAAGCTCTCTCACCTTTTTTTTCTTGTGGGGATACAAAGTTGAAGGGAGGATAATGCATGGCCTGTTATGCTATAGAGCACCCCTAGTCCAGGTCAAGCAAAAGAAGAATAGCAGTGTATTCCTCCTCCTCCTTTCCATCCTACTTTCAACAATTAAAAAACTGACTGCATTCATGATGTTAGCTTTACATACTATACACTCTAGATTTGCTATTTGTGTGAGACTATAAATTCTTCAGTCAATCTAATTATACAATAGCTAGTAGATTAATGTGTCAATTGTGATTGAAAAAGCTTGGTGAGCTGTAGTATAGATGTTAAGTGATAATAGTAAGCACTAACTAAAATAGCAATTAGCTAAGGACACAGTTACATTTCTACAAATTGATCAAACCTGAGCAGAGAAACATTAAGCAGGATGACTGTGGATTCACCCTGGTTCTTAAGGTAGAATTCATCCTAAGGAATCCTGCTCTTTCCATAAAAGATAACCATTGTTCTCCAAAAACCTGTCTTTTTCATGTTGTCCTAAATTCATCAGTAACGTATATTTGAAATAGGAACACAACTTCACATTTGAGACTCTGCCTGTTATAGCACATCATTACCCAGGCTTCTGGTTTTGGACTTGCAGCTGAGGTATGGAAATGTCATGCATGAAAGAAATTTTGCTACTGCCATTGTAAATAGCAGACGCATGCCTGGGAAGGTCTTGGAAACATATTAGCAAAGCAGCTGCCTTGGGTAGGAACTAGAATGTTGTGGGAGACACTTCCCCAAGGTTCTTGGCAATGGTTGTGCAGAATCAGTGGCCTGTAGAGGACTTCAGGCTTAAAGGGTTTTATTGTGCTTTGCTACAGTGCTTGTGTTCTGGATTACTGAGGAAGCTGCAAATAGAGGGCTCCATTTTGGTAGGACCTGAAAGAGAAATAGCCTTGGAACAGAACAGGGTGAGTGGCTTAGGGTACATAGACTGAAATACTCTCTTAAAGAACAAACTAAATAGGTGTGTCCATTCAGCTTGGTTTTGAGTTCCTGATGACTCAAGCACTTTACTGAAGGGAGCCAAAGAAATGGCTGAGTGTACAGAATTACCAGCAGCACTCAGAGATCTTTACAATTCTTGGGTCCATTTAACAAGATGCTGCCTCATATTGATATACCACCCTTGGTTTGAAATCCAATCCTTCATGTTTGATTTAAAACAAGAATAATTTGCATTTCCACAAACATCAAAGGATGCTGCATTTCTTTATAGGATTCCTGAGATCTCCCAAATACTAATTTGTAGCTTACTTTTACCTCTCAAAGTTAAAATCAGCAGTACATATAAGGTGATCTATGAATTTAAGACATCATGAAGATGTATTAAAATGTATGAAACCAGCTAAGTGTTATTTTTGACAACAACTTGAACATTATGGCAAAATATTCATATGATTGAAAGTAGAAATGCTATATGGAGAGAAGATACTAAAAGAAAATACTTCTCTAAAATATGTCTTTGAAACGTCCCTGATTTTTCATACTAGTTCTGCCCAAGACAGTCATCTTTGCTGGCCTCTCCATTATTCATTAACCGTGAATTGGATGGACTAATTGGTGCAGATTAACAGGAAATGGTGTAAATTAATAGGAAATAGAAGGCCTTACTGTCCCATCTACAGAATCAACAATAATAGATGCTAATTACAGTAGTGATCTGGATCTCTTTAGAACTGGCTATCAATGTGTCAGCACACACAAAAGCTTCCAAGCAGTGTCCTAGCTCTGAGTTCATGCTGTAGTCTTAGAAAACCACTTACCTGGAGCCTGAAACATCCAGCCCTTGTCACGGCTTTCATTCTTTAACTGTGTTCTTCCCATTCATATCCACTGCTTATGGATAAATAGGCTGGTGTTTTTCACTCTCTCTCCCTTGCTTTTCCTGACTCTAAGTCTCCAGATGAGGATAAGCAGCTATGCTTGCCTGGAGGCCTGGATGACACTCATAGAGGGAAGATGAAAGCAGCAGCAGAGAAATAAAACTGTTTAATCTGCTTAAAAGGGGATAGCTGATAAAACAGTTCTGGGGTGGGACTTGTTCCAGTGCTTTGAATTGCTGCTTGGTTAAGGAAATTTAATGTTGCTCTGTGTGAGCATGATTATTTCAGCATTGCTTCTGATCCCAAATAGCTGTCAGTGCCTAGAGTTGTAGATGGCTATGTTTTTTCTCATTGAAATCTAAAAATAAATGGTGGAAGAGCAGGGGAAAATGGCTTCCGAATGTAATGAGCTTTCCGACAGAGCAACCATCTTAGGAAGGAAGCCTAAGGGAAAAAAAGCCTAAGCACAGACTGTTCCACCAAAACAATGTAAATTAAAATTCAGCAGACAAGTGGCCTTCATATCCAGGCTTTTGGAAAATCAAATCACTTATGCATTTCAATCCAGAGTTAGGAGGCTGCCTCCATATAGCCAAAATGAATAGGACTGCTTAACATGACTTCAACAGGGCTACCTATCCTCACTTCATGCCTGAACAGAGCTGTGTGTCTGTGGCATGAAGAGGGGAGGTGATTTGGCATCCTTCAACTCAGAGAACACTGAGATTATGACTTGGGACTGAAAGTAGGCAGGTATGTAGTGCCATTTTAGACATTGTGGTGCATAACAATGATTCATCTTGACTACTTCCCCACAATTTTTTAACATGCCCATCTCTTGCATTGAGATGTCTACACTTGGTAGGCAGCTCAATTCCAACACATGTGCTTTCAGGGATGCCTATGTCACTCTCAGATATATATATCTGACACATCTCCTCTAATTCATCCCCTGTGATGTAGACATTTCATGTCCAGTGCCATCCTCAATGTCTGCCTGCCTGCTTTCTCCAGGCATGATACAACTATGTCTGCGCCAAAAAGGCATCTCTTGAATAACATGCCAGGGGAAAGAATGAATCTTGTCCATTGGTAATAAAAACTCCCACCTCAGACTGTTTAGCCTAGAGGTTAGTAGAGAAGAGATGGAAGCAGAATGCTTGTTTAGGAAATTGTACACTAGCTCAATATAAAGCCAGTGTCAATTAGAGTAAATAGGGATTAGGGAGAGTTAAGGCCTGGGATGAACTTTAGGTCTGGACAGGGTCAGAACAAGCAGCTCTGCAAGATATAGGCAAGGGTCTAAGAGCAATAGTGCTAAGGAGTGAGGAGGATCTGAAATGGATCACTGCACTTCCCTTGTCTTCTAGGACTGTAGTGGAGGAACTCACCTGAAACCCTTTTGAGGAGGGAGGGTCTGGCAGGAGTTGCAGCATCTGAGATGGCCCTAGCTCCAGGGGTAGTTCTCTGGAAATAAATGACAGCAGTCATAGCACAATTATTGCCTGAGCAGCAAAGGGAGAGGTGGTGACAGCTAGAGATGTTGCTGCTGTGATGTCAAGTTTAGACATCCCTCTAGCACAGCCCAGATGATGTTGAGGGAAAGCACATGAGGCTGGAGATCTGCTGTCCCTAACAGTGCTGCTGCCCTCCATCCCTGCAGCAACGCTGGCATTTCGGGGACCTTGTGTTACACAAGGGCCTCGTCTGTTGGGGAAGAGCATGACTTCTAAGGCCTTTTTGCATCAGGGGAGCTATGTATAGTACATGGGAGAGAGGGCAAAGGGTTTCTCAGTGGCTGCCTTGCAGCCGCCTTGGCTGCCAACAGCTCAGGGATTCTGGAGCACTGCACAGTTCCACCTGCAGCCTTCGATGCCTCCAGGCTTCCCTCTGAGTGAGCAGGGAAGCAAGATACCTGCTGCATGACTGAACACAGGCCTGGGCTTTGGGAGATGCCTGTAGCCTAAATCTGGATGACATCTTTCAGTCAGATGGGCTACACATCGACTACACCCATCCATTGTTCAATACCATGTAAATGCATTTGTGAGAACTGAACTTCTAGACGCTTGAGTTCTCACAGCCTGCTCCTGCGTAGTCATGGCTAATGGCACGGTCGAGGTTTCACTGCAGCCTCAGGAGTGTGCATTTCATAGGGGAGCCATGATGTGCCACCAATTCATACCTCAGCAGCCCTTCCCATTTCTATGTCAGTGGCTGGTGTTGCCTCTTCTTCCTTGGGCTGCACATGCTGCACCGTGTTTTCTGTAATACCTTCTTTTCTATCATTACCTGTCAGCTGCCTGCAGTCTGTATGTGCTTCAAACATTTCACCACTTCCCAGCAGCGCAGTTGGCAGGTCTGACATGTACTGTTAGTGTTTCTTCCAAAGCATCCAGGAGTATCATCTCATTAGCAGGAATTAGTTTTTGAAAATTAGCTGTTGGGCTTTACAGTACAGTACAGATGTAAAGCCCTACTCACCCACAGCAGCATTTATTAAAGTTCTATTAATACAGCTATACCACAGCAAAATTATTATATCATGTTGAAAGCATTGTAAGCAGTTTATGAGTTAAAAGTTTACAAATGTGCTGTAATTGTCCCCCAATCTATTACACATGCAAGAAATCCTATTCCAGGGTTACACAGGAGAAAAAAACCCAACAGATCCTATAAAGATCTAGAAGGGCACTGCTGATTTTACACTATAACTATATTATTATGATGAGTTTTCTGTCTGTAACCACTAATTAGATGGATTTATAAAGGCGTACTGCTTTTCCCTCCCCTAAAAAAACCACTTGTGATATTACTGTAAAGGAAACAGTGTTAACAGAAAAGTATCTGTGAAAAATGTCAAACTGCAAGAGGAACTATTACCTATATGTCAGACTCCACACTAGGAAGATGAATCTATCCCTACCTCAGCAAGGGTTTCTCACTATGACTATGATGAAAATAAAAACAGTTCTGTGTATGTGTCTAGACAATATGCATGGACTCTTGCCTGTAAATATTAATATCTTGGGGGGGCATGACCAGAAGATATTCTGCTTTCCACTGGTTCATCCTATAAATGTACTTGTTTTATAACTATCCTAAAGAAAGACAGCTAAAGTTCTACTTTTTAATAAAGTAATAATATCTTCCCTGTTTACCTGAAGAATGTTTCTCTATGTATAAACAGGAAACTTCATTTCAATGAATTTCAATGCATGCTGAAATAATTATATTATTTTATATTATATATTTTAATTTTTTTTGCGTTTCCTTCATGTTTGGGAAGTATTCTATCCTTGTCCCAAACCTCTGACATACAGGTAGGCTGTGCAAAATTTTTCAGTGAGCTCCATGGGACACATAAGCATGCAAGACTGCAGTGACAAAGCCCAGGGCCTGTATCTGTGTCAATGCCAATTACATTGAAATCAGTGCCAAAACCCTCCTTGCTCAGAGTGTGTATAATGTGCGCTGTGGGAAATTTCACACCAAACAGATATGTAGCATCACCACCTAGGTGTCATGTTGAAGGAGAAGCTTACACATTACATACCACTTCCATGCCTCAGCATTTATTTCAGACCATCACCCTCCTTCACAATAAGCTGAGTTACATACAAAGTGACTCTTGAACTGTGAGGTGAGTCTGGCATGGCCATTCACATAGCAAGACGGAGGCCTGCATTTGGGAACCTCATAACTGGATCATCAGGCTCATGTGATTGATGTCATTCCTCTGTTCTGCTATCCCAAGCTGCAGTCTTTCTCATGTTGAGATGCCTAATGTAAGTCTTCCACTGTAAGTGCTTTTCCTACCTCTGTCTGAAGAGTACATTTTCATAATTGTCATCTTCTTAAGGTAAGTCAGGATTAATCACATTGGTCAAAGGGAAGCATTTGGATGTTCAGTCTCCACATAAAGTGGCTGGGATCTTTCAGAAGAGTGAGCTGCTCCACAACAACAGCCTCTGAAAAGCCATCATCTCATCCAGTTGATGATCCTACTCTCCAACATCCAAACAATGGATTCTGTCCCTGTGTGCTGACATTATGAATACTGCCTTAGTCCATGAACCCATCCCTTTAACTGTTACAGGAGAAATTGTTGATATTGTATTATCAACCATTACACTTTTCAGGAAGATATGCTGGGTGGATGAGTGGCTATGTGTATATTCCAGGGTAGAGCATATACATGGTATAACAGAGTGATTGGAACAGCCACCATTCAGTTGTCTTTTTTTTTTTTCAATTTAAATCCTTGTTTACGCACTAAGTTTTATGTCTAATTTAGGAGATAAGAAAAACAGCTGTAAATGACTTATTACAAAAACATTATTTTTGTTCCCTTACCACTGTATTTTGAGTTTGTTCAAGTATTGCTGTTTTGATGTGCTTGATATACTGCTAGTAAAATAAAGTCATTCAGTATTCTTGATATACTGCTAGTAAAATACAGTCATTCAGTATTCTTGATCCTCCTATTAATTCAGGCTTCTCATTACATACAAGAACTTTCATTTAGACTCTTGACATTGATTGATATTTGATCCTCCATTAGTACAAAGGGGTTTAGTACATATAAAAGAAAAACAAAACACCCCATAAAAGTGTGAGAATCATAATAAAGCTAGTATCATAAATAGACTTAATTACTGCTATCCAGTGACATAGTGCCACTAGGTGGCAGGGCAACAATGCACTCTGTCAGGGAAACAGGTTAGCAGACTTAACTCCTACTCACAATCTCCAAGGATTTAATGCTACTGTCTTCTACTCTCTTACACTTCTCGATTAAAGGCTTCAAAGCTGCAGTGGAATTGATCATCCCTTTGACAAGGTCACTTTTTGGAAAACTCTGTATACTGGTGCACTTAGCTCTGCCACTCTGGTAACCATGGTGAGGGAGCTATAAAGAAAACATGAAGACATGGAGAGAGCAGTAGATATTTTCTACATGAACCTTTGACATTGTCTCCTATAAGATCCTCATAGAGAACCCAATGAAGTATGGCCTGGATGAGGAAACATTGAGGTACACTGAAAACTGCCTGAACAGCTGGGCTCACAGAGTGATGATCCATGGAATGAGGTCCAGTCAGAGATCAAAAACTAGCAGTGTACCTCAGGGGTCAGTACTGGGTCTAATCCTGTTCAGCATCTTCACTAACAATCTGGATGATGGGGCAGAGTATAACCTTACTAACTTTGAAGAAGACACAAATGTGGGAGCTGGGAGGAGTGGCTGATAGACCAAAGGGTCATGCTGCCATCCATAGGGGCCTTGACAGAAATGAGTACACATGAACCTTCTGAAGTTCAGTAAGAGAAAGTGCAAATTCCTGAACCTAAGGAGGAACAGGCCCATGTGTCAGTTTATGCTGGGGGCCACCCAGCTGGAAAGCAGCTTTGCAGAAGAGTATCTGGGGTCCTTGTGGATGCAAAGTTGAACGTAAGCCAGCAATGTGCCCTTGTGGCAAGAAAGGTTAAGGGTATCTTGGGCTGCGTGAGGAGGACTGTTGCCAGCAACACTCATGGTAGGTGATCCTTTCCCTCTGCTCAGCACTGGTAAGGCTACACCTGGAATTCTGTGTTCAGTTCTAAGCTTCCCAGTAGAGGAGAGATATGGACATACTGGAGAGTCCAGCTCCCTCAGCACTCATAGGCACATTTCATCACAGCCCGTGGACTTACGATACCCAGTTTGCTTAAGTATTCCCTGACCTTATCCTTTTCCATCAAAGGTACCTCTTCTTTGTTCTGGACTTTTCTAACGGTCTCTGGGACCTAGGATTTCTGAAGGCTGGTCTTGCTAGTAAAGACAGAAGCAAAGAAGGCATGCAGTACCTCACCCTTTTCCACATCCTGTGTAACCACGTCCCCCATCTCATTGAGCAATGGGCCCACATTTCTCCCAGTCTTCCTTTTGTCACCTATGTACTTATAGAAGCCTGTTTTCTTGTCTTTGGCATCCCTGGACAGATTCAATTCCTTCTGGGCTTTAGCTTTCCCAACTTCATCCCTAGATGCTCAGATAATATTTCTGTATTTGTTCCAGGTTATCCATCCTTGCTTCTTCTCCATCCTATGTGTCTTTTTTGAATTTGAGTTTGTCCAGGGGCTCTTTGTTTATCCACATGGTCCTCCTGGCATTTTTGTCTGACTTCTTATTCATTGTGATGGAACCCTCTTGAGCTTGCAGGAGGTAATCCTTGAGCATTAATCTGCTTTCTTGGCCCTCCCTTTCCTCCAGGGCCTTATTCCAAAGGACTCTTCCAAGCACATATTTGAAGAGGCCAAAGTCTGCTCTCCTGAAGCCCAGCATTGTGAGCCTGCTTTTCACATGCCTCCATGCCCTCATGATCCTGAACTCCACCATCTCACAGTTACTGCAGCTATGGCTGCCTTGATCTTCACATACCCAACAAGTCCCTCCTTGTTGGCGAGTATGAGGTCCAGCAGAGCACCCCACCTTGCTGGCTCCTCTATCACTTAGAGGAGGGAGTTATCATCAATGCCAGGAACCTCCTGGCTTGCTCATGTCCTGCTGTGTTGTTGTCATTACTAGTTTGCAGATATTGCTGTCTACATTTGTGCTGTTTATTGAACCTGTTAGGAAATGTGTTTTATTCTGTTGACATCAACTGACTTCCATGAGTTTGGCAGTCCTTTGTGCAGCATCCATGGAACTACCCTAGATTACTTTTGCCAAGTCACCTGAGGGTCACCTTTTTACGTGTGGGAGCTGGACTTGGGACTGGACCCTTTCTACTATATTTTTAAGATTATATGTGCTGGAGGTAAGATTTCTGTTTCATTTTAAGACATCACTGCCACCATCATAAATACGAGCTGGCCTGCAACTAATAAGGAAAACAATGGACAAAATGCTCAGGAAAAAGATTCTTTTTCTAGCATTTGCAATAAAGTAACCTCCAAAGTAATTACATACTTTCTGCTCCCTCTAGTGCCTGTTGGTCTTACATAGTAATAATACTATGATAGATTGTTTTTTGTGTATTTGGTGATACAGTGCAGGAATGCAAAAAGCAAAAGGGACTGCTAAAGCAGCCCAAAGACTCTTCTTGAAAATTTGTGATTTCTGCTCAGAAATCTGCAATTATGAATCAAAGAAATGTAAAAAAATATATACATTCTTTAGTGTACACCAGAAGACACTCAAATGACTTACTATAAACATAGAAAACAAATAAAAATAAAACCTGTAAACAGGAGTCTTAAGTGTGAATGAAAGCAACCAGGTAAAATAAAGGATCACCATTATAAGAAGAAAACATTTCAGGATCTCAGAAGGCAACAGCCTTGAGCTCAGACAGTTCCACACAGGAATATCTAATCTAGGCTGGGTTAACTGTCATTACATCCTCCACTGCCATAGAAATATGCTGGGGTGGAGTGTCTTGAAGAACATAGCCTGAATTCACCCATTGTAATAACGTCCACTGTCCATTTCAGTATCTTTTGCCCTCTGGACAAAATAACATGGTTTTTACAAAGTTTGCTATTTCGTCATTTATTAGAACACAAATTGCTAAATTCCAAGTTTTCTCTCTGATTACTTACCAAGAATGGCTACAACATAACATTTCTTCTAAGAGCTACATAAATCACACCAAGATTTTCCACATTTCAGAAGTAAATTCTAGTTAACAGCACTTAACAGAAACTAGTTCTTATTCATTATGTTTTGCAGCAGCTTTCTTAGCAGATGTTTTCACTGTGCCGAAGACTGGGGATATAGTGGTGCCTGGTTACTCAGTATGTCTGCAAGTCAACTTTCTGAAAGAAGGATTAGTTGTCCATTTAAGATGTTTTGAGCTTCGCTCCTAGAAACCTGGCTACATAAAAGGTATCTATCAGTTCTAAAACCATTGCCTTCCATTTTGCACAAGGAGCAGACACGGAGATTTAGTGGCAGTGCTATCCTCCATTAATTTCTTAGCTGGTAATGACTGAAACAAAGGCACAGATTTCCAGTTAGTGTGAACTGGCACAGCTTTGAAACTTCCAGATGGACAGTTTGAATGTATAGGATAATATCAGAAGAATTATCTTGACTTCCTATGGAAGTTTTAACTTTCAACTCTGTAGCATTTTCCCCCAAAATATTGCCAAATTTGTCTGTGTTAAAAGAGAAAACACTTGTAGCTTGACCAGAGGCCTAAATTAGATCTGTCAGTAACTTGTGTTTGAATCCTAAATGCCTAGTGTATTTCTGTACACTGATATCATGTTTTCCCTTACCATCTCTGCTCAGAGTCAAAACACAAATCACGCTGCATGTGGACACTTGGTCACATGTAGGCATGCTAAGCTCTCAGACAGATACAGATGAATTAGGAACTGCTTCTTTTCAAGGTGGGAAAAAGAAGTATGTGTTACGGAAATGCTGACACTTTGCAAATGAGAAAAACAACACATCTTTGGCAAATTCAGATGTAAGGGAGGGGTCCATGGAATAGTAAATAATATCTCTCATGTTATTGTGTTCTGCTGCAAAGTGACACTTAAATACTGTCTCCCAGAATTAAACAGGAATGCCATGCTGAAGTATTGCTGCCTGGTTTTCATAAATAGGCTATTTCTAAAGAATTAACACCTACAGCTGCCATGCTTCTGACAGAAACTGATTTGTCTGAGCTATGTTTACACCTTTATACCTGTTTTCATACTTTTCTTAAAATAAGTAATTTCCATTTATGTGAGCTAGTAGCTTTGGTTTTATATCATGCAGATGTTATCTAGACTTTTATGTCCAGATTTAGTTCAAACGCTCACAGCCTGTTTGCTTGAAAACTAGATGCTAGAAATACTGGTGCTTCTAGGTCACAGATATGAAATACTACTGCTTCTGGAAACATCAGGCTGGTAAACAAGCCCTTATATTTGTGTTGTTAGCCCAACACAAACAGGTTGCACCCAGAGACTTTTCTTTTGCTTCCAAAACAGAATTTCTTTTTTCCATTTCGCCAACTGTAACACTACTCTAGTACGTGATGGGAATTCTTCTCTGTGAGTCAAGGTTCAGAAAAGATCTGGAACTGTTGGAGAGCGAATGAACATAGGTGACAGCACTACCTCACTCTGGAAGTTATGTCACAGATCATCCCCAGCGACATCTGTGCAGGCAATCTTTCACATAGATAACTTTTGTTCCAAAATTACAGGCAGGGGACATCATAAAATATGCTTCACCATGAGACAAACAAGTATTCTTTGTGGCATGAAATGAAAAAAAAATTAAATGAAACATTAAAAAAAAAGCATTTTAATATAAGAGTCTTTGACGTTCTAGAGATATTTTTGTAAGTAGAGAGGAAAATGAACAGAAGTAAAAATCACTCTTTTACTTTTTTTTTTTAAACAGCATCTTTTCTAGCAGTAGAAGCAAACATAAAATAAATATTTCTTCAATTCTAGAAAGTTTCTAATTTAGGATTCATAGTATTCAAAAAGACCTCAGTCACTGGGCTGGAATTCTTCAATTTACAAAAAAGATTGTACCAAGTGAACATTGAGGTCACTGATAGTGAAAGACAACAGAGAAAAGAAAAAGGTGGAATGAGATAAAAGTATAAGGGAAGTTAAACTAAAACAAAAGATGTAAGGAAGAACACATCAAGCAATCTATTTCCATTTCTTTCTTCCATTTTCTTTCTTCTACTCAATTACTTCCTTTTTGCCATCACTTCCTTTTTTTTTTTTTTTTTTTTTTTTGGTTTGTCTTCCCTCAGGCTTTATCCCTCATTTAATATTTTCTTATTACTTTGCACAGGACATCTGGAGCAGAGATAGGTAACATTGACATGCCATTCAGCAGTTCCAGGGTTAGGTGTCACCTGCTTCCCTCCTAATCTTAGAATACACTCAGATGTTGGTGCTTACAGTGGGAAATCATCAGTTCATCCTCCTCGCCTGTCCCCTGGTTCCTGCACCAGATCTCCCTGCTGGTCTCCCATTCAGACGTCCTGTGCTTCTTTTCTCTGACAGTCCATGAGCAATGATGGACATGACATCATAACGGCATTTTTGAAAACAAAATACTGCTTATTTTAGCCAGAAAGAACAAAACACACACAGAAAAGGATTTTAATACAAGAATACTGATGTTTCTTTTTCCTTGCTGTAAAGTTGGCCTAGGTCACTGTCTTCTTCAAGTTAGACAGTCATAAGAAAAAAATTTTCAACCCATTGAATTAATCAATGTGTAATGTAAGAAGATGAACTAGAGGTAAATCAGACTCCAAAATACATTTTCTTTTTTAATGATTGAAAAATTTAAATATAAAACCTAAACCTAACTTTTTCCTCTCAGGGGGCATTTTGTCCTCTCCTGTCTTACAGAGGTTGGCTGCAGTTCTCCCTGAAGACTACAGATGAAATGACTGGAAACATTTTACTGAAAGCAGTGGACACTGGATTAGGACTTCATCCTCAGCCATTTGCACACTATCCAGTAACTGGAAATAACACGTATACAACTGCCCTCTTGCTGGGAATTTAACCCATCATTTCAAGGATGTCCCAGTGTTCCCCTTTAATATCTCACATTGCAATATCTACACATAATGTTATTTGCAGCTGGCAAGAAGACTTCATACCATCCTGCTGAAAAACATCCACTTCACTTCTACATGAAGTCAGTTGTTATCTGAACTCTTGACAAGTACAGAAGATTACAGCACGCTTTTCGGCAGTGCAGTAGTTGGTAAGCACACCAAGCCTGTCCTTCCCTGTAAACAACCCCTCCTTAATCTATTTCCAGCCACACAGCTGTCAGATTCCCAAATACTTTAAAAAGCATTTGAAAGTCTGGGTTGAACACTGCTGGTGACAGCTCAGCTTCCCAGTCATAACACAGAATTAATCTGTTCTGCAAGCCTAAAAACTTTCTCTTAGGCAAAATCAAGGCTATGTAGCAAGTACAGGCAACAGCTGGGATCAACCAGTCCACACTCTTCTACTAGAACTGGGAAACACATCTTTTTGACCATACTGTAAACAGTGTATCAGACATAGAACTAATAAATAAATAAATAGAAAATTGGTAACTCTTCTAATGGAAAAAAAATTGGAAAAATAAGGCAAACATATTTATTACAATGAAGAGTAGGATAGGACAGGACCAGACAAGGTCCCTTTCCAAACGGAGCCGTGGAAAAAAATAATTCAACTGATGTGATTTTGGGAGAATTGTTAGAGGCTGGTTACATGAAGGAAAGCAATGCTTTTCTGGCCTGGCTTGGGCTCCTTTCAGCATTTCCCAGCATCTAGTACACCCAAGCAACTTCTGTGTCACGGGACATAGCCAATAGCACGCTACTGCAGTTCTGGTCCCTTATCAAGATGATGAGTGACACTTAAAATGCCACCCTCAGAATGCTGTGGTAATCTGCAGGTGGACTCTGTACAGCTGTGAGAGATGCTCCTAAGGAGAGTTAAAAGGTCACCTGAATAGCTAATGCATTTGAAATGTTACTTGCTATACACTGATGCAATACCAGGAGCAATGATGCTAAAGCATTAACCGTATCCTGCAAGCTGATCAATACCAGTATAAATTTAATAATGCTGACAGGAGTTTAGATGACATTAACAGAAACAGCAAACAAAGAGCAGCCAGAAAGACACCCAGAAGTAGGGAAGACAGCAAGGCACACAGTCCTTATCACAGCACTGAAAAAAGAACCAGGAGAAAAACCTTTGGATGATCTGCATCCGTGACTTTATTGCTTTGAAATGTTGGAATGTGTTTCTTTAGCAGAGAGGGGAAAGTTAATGGAAGAGGTAGTGAATGGATGGAAATAACCTGAAGTGATTTATGTTCAGACAAGGGTGGTGAGTTACAACTCCCTTGGGCAAGAGCATTTAGTCTCTAAGGTACATAAATAACATACTTTGAAAACTGCAAGTTACAGGTTGTAGCCTTGTTTTATTTCACTGTCCTAACTTTAACTGGGGTTCAATAGATCCAATTTTTCAATTTCAGACCATTAGAGAGAAGAAGAAAAGGAGGTTGTAATTTTATTGTCTTAACTACCTCATGATCTTTTCAGCACATAAAGGTCACCTACAGCAGATACCAATAATCACATTCTTTACAGTTTCCTTAAAGTTCATCATTTTAGTGAACCACTTCACAGGTTACTAAACCAAACCAAATTACTGCTCAGCAAGAGTGAATTGGTGCCTTTCCTGTATAATTTTATATGTTCCCTCTGGGTCTTCTCTACTCGAAGGCATTCAAACATTTGGCACAAGATTTGAAACATGAGCTGACTGTAAAGGGATAGAATTATCTGGATGTTTCGAAAGTACAGTTTTAGATAGATTTCTCCAGGAACGGTTAAACAGGGCACACACACCCTTTATAGTTGAAAGAGAAAATTCTGGGAGTCAAAATGCTGCAACTGGCCTCTTTGAGTGACTTGGGATGGAAATTTATCCCACATTTTCAACAGTACAGTTAAATTCAGGATGTTGGTCAGACCTAGCACCTAATTTTTCAAGGTGATACAGTTTCACAACTCTGAAGTCCCTCAGAGCTACAGCCTTTATAATCAGCCAAAACTGCTCCCACAAAATTAGAGACTGCTTTTCAAAATGCAGTCGACCACTCCACTGAGTCTTTCTTATGGAAAGGGCAGATACCAAATGCATTTACTGTGTTTCATAAGAAGAGTCAAAAATTTAATGAAGGCTTGGCTAAGATTTATTTTAATGGGAAATGTGATAGGAATGTCTTTATTAGTTCACTTTTACAAAATCTCCAATTTTTCCCAAGGCCTTAAAGAAGGCATTTTTCATCAAAAATTACATCCCAACTAGCATTCTTGGCATTGATCTGATTTGACTTTTTAACTTAAATGCTTACAATTTAAAGACCCTGTCTTTCTACATATAAGAGGAGATTAGCATATATATCACTTGATATGCATGCCCTAAGACAGCTCAAAATGTCCATAAAAATAAATACAGGTATACTTGTTCAGTTCAACGAACATGGCAACATCCATGCAATAGTGGTTTAAGTATCTTCCTTAAATTATTATCCTCTTCTTTCTGGAACTACATATGCATTTCTGAATTCTAAGTTGCATCTTTTGTGACTTCCTTATCACTGTTTTGTAAGCTCCAGCATACAGGGAGTTGTAAATATGGAGGAGGTTTTCAGACTTCCACATAGTATACCAGACACAGACAGCAGAGGGAAAATCAGTGCTCCAGCAGCTGTCCTGGGGGAAAGCAATTGATGAAAGCTAGCAAGGTCTCTTGTGGTGGTTACCTAGTTTTCTACTGACTAGAGTATCTTCTGGTGGTTTATAGCAGATTCATTGCTTGATCTGAGTATTAAAATTTCATAACATTTCTCCAGTACTGAATGAACCAGAGAGTAAGTTTATATTTCTTTCTGGGAATGAAGAAGTCCACAAATATTTAACCTTACTTAAATACGTCTAGCATACCATGAGATTAAAACAGTTCCACAATTAATGGAGAGCTTCCCTTGTTTAGGCTGTTCACAGAATCACAGAATGTTAAGGGTTGGAAAGAACCTCGAAAGATCACCTAGTCCAACCCCCCTGCCAGAGCAGGACCACCTAGAGCAGGTCACATAGGAACCTGTCCAGGTGGGTTTGGAATGTCTCCAGAGAAGGAGACTCCACAACCCCTCTGGGCAGCCTGTTCCAGAGCTCCATCACCCTCACAGTGAAAAAGTTTTTCCTTGCATTTCCTTATATTTCTGTGGAACCCCTTATGCTCCAGCTTACACCCATTGCCCCTTGTCCTCTCATTGGACATAACAGAGAAGAGCCTGGCTCCATCCTCCTGACACTCGCTCTTTATGTATTTATAAACATTAAAATTGCTTGCCATTGGGTCCAAATAAGTACAGCATTATTTTTGTGTTATATGACTAATCATCAAGGCTGCTGTGAGGCTATTCTTAATGTTCCAGCAATGTTGCCTTGATGATTTACCCATAGTTAGATACCTGTTAAACATATAACACAAAAATAATGCTGTACTTATTTGGACCCAATGGCAAACAATTTTAAATGTGCAGTGCAACATTTTTTATTGTACTGGTTCTTTATCAGGACTATTTTAATACACAAGCTTCATTTTTGCTCTGCGGTTATACATTTCATCAAATAAGAAAACTCCCATAAGTTAACTGTGTGGATATCTCCTGAAGAGTACATTATGGAAACCCTGTGAGATAAACCTATTGATACCTGTGAGTTCACACTACAGTAATAGTCACAATGTTGTAAACAGGAAACAAACTTCCCTCAGTAATCCAAAACACCAGGGGGAAGCAGCATTCCAGGGATACCATAAACTCTACATCTCTTTCGAAAGAGTGGCCAGATAACACTGGAGTGAGTCCTCTTCTAGACGATGCCTCTTGTCTTCGTTTAGTATTTCCTAGAATAAATTTCTCATTCAAGTTTCTATGATGTCAAACACTAAAAGAAAACAATTTTTTCCATATCTGATGAATGAAATGCTGAGAGAACACCCAGGTAAAAAGAATGCTTTTCTAAGATCAGTCTCAGACAAAATAACCTGGAGTTGAAGGCTGTAATTCCGAGCAGAAACTCAAGACACCACATCCACTTAACCAAGTGTCCTGCTACAGGCAATGGTATCAAGCGCAGCTGATACACAAGACTTAGCAAAAACATCTCATCTTCACTCAGACTGGTCCACACTGAAAAAGAAAAGCAGTAGGTGTACCAGTTCCATGCCCATGACTCATGAATGGGTTAATGGTGAAGCTAGAGCTCCTTCTTCACAAGATGAGGTGTTTCTTAAGATGTCTAATACAAAACTTTTTAATTGATCCATCTTGTTACATTAACTCTCTCCTTTATTCCTACAGAAAGATATAACTGTTTCCTGATTCTGCTGAAACGTATTTAGGCTTTCAAAGTTCTATACCTTTGGTACGCTCACTTTTTTTCTGACCTTTCACAGGTTGTCCACCTTCTCCCAGGTGCTCTTCTCCAGAGCAGGGCTGTTCACAGTAAAGGCAGCCATGGCCTGGAGTGGTGGCTGTCCTGATGATACCTTTCTTTTTTTCCACCCCCTGCTGCATCAGCAGCTCTCATAGAGGATGCCACATGGTCTTCCACGAGAACGGCTACAGTAGCCAGCTGACGTCAGAGAGGGACATTTTCTTTAGCTATGTGCTTCAGGTCAGTGCCAGCCCACACTGAGAGTTCACCTCTATCTCCACCATGATGGTGTACTTGGCCAAAGATTATTGCCCTCCTACATAGCAAGCAGCCTCCTGAATTCAACATGCACTAGTGACGAGCTTTGCAAGAGAAATACTTCAGAGTGATATTTTATCACAGTTTGAGTCCTAGTTTTTTTCCTGAAGGGTACAGCTATACCCCAAAACAGTTTTATCCCTCTCTGCTATCTCTATACTCCCAGCTTGGAACACCCACAGTTAATCTCATGCAAGCTTCTCCCCACTTTTTGGAAAAGCAACTTCGAAAACAGCAATCCATTCTCCTTTTCTGTGATTCTAAAGCAGTTAACACGCAATTTCAGACACGAATGACAAAGGCAGGGAATGAGGAAACAGTGTCTACCGTCCAGGGCTGCTGGGTTGCTGTGCGCATCCTGATGTTTACAGCTCCAAGTGGGGTGTCTGCCGGCTGCAGCTCCGGCAGTAAAACGATCCAGCTACTCTTGACTTTTGCAGACTGTGATTGCGCAAACACCAGAGCAGCTGCAGGACCTTTCCCTTACTGAACCGGCAGCAGGGCTGGGAACGCCAGGCTGTTTGTGTGCTGCCCCACAACCTTTCACCTACTTCAGCTATTTATGCTGCACTGGGAGTCCTCGGTAGCTCGACAGCTCCTGCAGCTGCAGTGTCGGGTGATAGAAAGATGAGAACGGGAAGATATGACCCTCATTTGTAATGCTATTTCAGTCCTTTTTTTCCATGTCAAGAGCCACATAAACATTTAGAACGCAAATGCGTTCGTAGATTGAAGTATCAATCCACTTGCATTTGCCCCTGGTACTGCTGGAAACTTCGCGAAGTGCTGTGAATACAGCTCATGCCCTTCAGTCATCAGACCATTCCCTCTGCTTACATGCAAAACTTCCTAGTGCTACCACTAATTTTCACCCTGACTTACTGCTCCTCCTGGGTCATCATTTACCCTTCCTTACAAAAGCTGACTTATAAGTTGCCTTCACCCCTAGCAGAAAATATAAGTCCTGTTTCCCAAGGGAAAACAATAATGTTTTCTGTTCACCTGTTTGCCAAACCATTCTTCCTAAGCATTTCAAACAAATTTGAATAGATAATGAACTTCCCACAAATGTTATACAAAATGGCAGATGGTTTAGGGAGGAGAGATTCAAATGTTGGTGCCTGTTGAAGAAAAGGCAGAGGAAGCTCAGCCAAGATTCTCATTCTCCTAGACAGCAGCAACCCCACTGGTTGTTGTCACCCATATTCTGGCTGGTCAGGGGAAAACACCCACCACAGCATAGCATATTGTGTCTCCAGCACGTGTTGGCAGGTGGGTTAGGAAGGAGAGCCTTAACTTTGTGTCCCCACAGAGAAAAAGGTAGGGCAAAATCAGCCAAGACATCTTTTATTAGACATTAACATATTCTGGACAGCCCAGAACACAGCTCTGACCTAAGTACAGCATGTTGTGTGTCTGGCAGTGGGGAGGATGTAAGGACCGTTGAGGAGGGAGACAGCTGATTGCAATGGATAGCAATTAGAAGGCAAATAGAGAGGAATCCAGGCTTCATTCATTCCACTCTTCCGGACACAGCTCTTGTGCAAGAAATCAGAATGTTAACACAGCTCCATTTTCTTAAGGATAGTCGGCAAAACATTATTATGACTGAGCAACTGAAAGCATTATTACTGCCTTTTCAAAACCTGTCCCAGGGCAGTTCAGAAGAGGAAAGTTAAAATACTAAAGGAGCAGAAATGAGACACCATCTGATGAATACTGCAGTTCAGAATCTGGCACTGTTCTTCACCATCAAAACGATGTTCTCCAACACTCGCACATACAACCATCACATGCACTGGGCTTCAGGACGAGGAGGGGACATGGTGGTTTGGAGAGGAGACAGTGCAAGACCAAACAGTACTGCAGTCAGGATAGATTCTGGAGTTACCTGAAGTGGTTATGATTTTCAGTCTATTCTTCTTCACACGCAGCTTGCCTGACCAGGAATCCTGGTATACTGTTACCTTTGTACATAAAACTTAGCTGCCTTGTCCAATATTCAGGACATCCTTAACACTTATTTTCCATATATATTATTTCTTTTTACAGGAATGGAAAGTTATACTGTTCAGATCCTACTGCAATATATAAAACTCATCATAGAGAGTGAGAAGTAAATTTGCACTATCAAGGAGACACACTTCTTCCAGAAGCTCACTGGAGTAATAAAACTCCATTAGCTGTTGCACTGCTGATGTGTAAAATTCTTGTAGAAGTTTGTTTTGATTTGAAAAGTGTCCAGGTTTTGAGTTACTGGAGCCTTGCCCTTTTAATAATTGGGGAAGGCAACACGCTTCCTGTATTTCCTGCAACTACAATTGTACTGTTTGTTCAGAGCTAAACTTAATAGGTTAAGGTTTCTGTTCATCTCTTACTGCATGTAACTACCAGAAACTATGAGAAAACGAACTGCTGCAAAGAAAAGGAATATATAAACAATGGAATTATTCGTATTGGACTTTTTCCCCTTTTCAGAACAGAGTCTCTAATGTGGCTACTCACAAAGTTTATTCAAGTTACTTACATTAAGCAGGTACAGCACACAAGCAGATTAAAATAAAATATCTCAATAGGAACAGGAATAGTGACCTCATAAACTGGAATAACTGCCTGGTGCGGAGGATTTCCTTGCAAAGTGTGAATCTTAAGATTCTTGCTTCCCATTGATTAGCGGCTTCAGGAAGAACATGATACAAAACAAAAGGTATCCTACATATTATCCATAATTTAAACAAATTTGTATGCTATTTTTACTTCCGTGAGTCATGTGCAACTTTCAGGCAAACAAAGTTAGAACAGCCAAAAGCAAACCCTAACATCTATTCTCAAATTTTCCACTTCTGGCAAGTGCAGGAAAAATCAAAATTGTTACATTTGTTATTATTACTAATGTCTTCATTTTGCTTCATTTCACATTTCATATGTCAACATTAAAACACTGTGGTAAAACATAATATAGCCAATGGAACAATGAGTAACTCTCCCAATCAAATAATAAAACAGGGAGCAATAAAATAATAAAACAAAAAGTGCAGTGGGAGTAGATCAGTAAACACGGATAACAGATACAATGACTAAGAATATAAAAATGAGACAAATTTTAAAAAGATTATAAGCTATAGTGTTCTCTGCTTATTAAACCAAGTATACGAATTTCTTGTTAGGAGGATATCTTCCTCTCTATGGAAAAAAGTGTATTTGTATGTGTGTAGAAACATAAGCATATAAATATTGGACTGAGTTTTATGTAAATATTAAGGCTATATTCTTTTATATCATTGTTTTATTGCCACATGCTCCTGTTGTTACTGACCAAGACTTAGGATGTCAGGAAGTCCTTTGCTGACATTAACTCCCTTCTTCAGTGCATTACGCAAAGCCTGCTTTTAGTGGACTTGGTATCTAGGGAAGAAGTCAGGCAGCACCGGAGACCAAACCTCCCTCTCCAGTAAATAGGAAAGGTGTGCAGGCATTTCCCAGTCCATCTGCGACCCTGAAAGAGGAGAGGACTGAGAGTGAGCTGTTCCATCGGTCACCTCTTAGGTCAGCTCTAGAGTACATAAGGGTCACATGGTGATTTGGGAGCAGTGCGTCACCAAAGCAGCTGTCTTCGGATATTTGGCCACTATTAATCCAGGTCACAGCGATGACCTACATGTCAAGCACCCTGAACCCTATGGCCAAGATCTGATTTTGCTCCCTTGCACGCTCACGTATTCTTTGTGCCAACACTGGATTTTCAGTCCTTGCTAAGTGCAATGAGAGTTTTCCCTTTGGTCAATCCACAACGCACCAGCGTACCCTCAGGGCTGCAGTATAGGACCAGTGCTCTTACTGTGGGTTCTAGACACTGTAAAAGCACCAAGAGCTACTTACATGAGCATTTGTTTGCACAGAG
>WTSP01016049.1:0-10435 GCA_025331215.1 Actenoides lindsayi
GCACCTTGCCAGCTCCCAGTGCAAAGCACAGCACTGGGAGGGCTGCTGTGGGGAACATTGACTCCAGCTCAGTCAGATCCAATACAAACCCTCTGGCTGCTGAAGCTATTGCACCTGCTCCAATAAACTTTTTGTCTGCAGGACTTTCTCCTGCCCAGGCCAGGTTTTGTAAGTCTACATTAGATGCCTGGGATTCACCTTGCGAAGATGCACTGTGTTCAGTAAACTCCTGTTAATGGCTGTCAGGATCTTCAAAGACTGAGTGAGATCAAAGAGTAGTAAAGCCTATCACTGCCAGACACTTGTTCTGCATCCTTTTTGAGTATAGATGCCCAAGAGGAACAACATCCTTCAGCTGCTGTCCCTGAGCTAACAGCCTTGTCCTTTGTTCTGGTGGAGGGCGAGGAGGACAGCACCTCTTCTCCGGATCCACTAGAGCAATTATCTCCAGAGAACCTGGCACTTCTGTATTCTTCTTTCACAGAAAGCCTGGTCAGACTCACAATAAACTGCATCAGCCTGGAAGTTTCATCTTTGTTGTGGGTTTTTAACATAATCTTTCGTTATGCACTGCCTAGACTCCTGCTTCCTTTGAAAAAGATCGTGAGAAATGTTTTAAGGACTCTGATAATACTGCAACTAAATGATGTTGAGCTGCTAGTACATGGAGAATTGCGTGGCAAGGAGGACTTTGGAGAGAGAACCTGAGTGTCAGGGAGGATGCCTATCAATGAGACTTGTCTAGCAGTGTGGTGATCAGTAGGTGTGGGGCTTGAACGAGCCCTTGGCTTGATTCCTGTTTGGCAATGTGTTCAGAATGATTTTTTTCATTCCAATTAGAGAGACAGGTTTCAATTTTTTTCTGCTTTTAGCCTGCAGGGAACCTAAACAGGAATGATTTTATTTTTTTTTCTGCATAAATATATATACAGAATTTACATATATATATAAACAAATGTGTTTTACTTACCACTGTGCTACCAGTAAACTTTCAGTGACCTTAAGGCTTGTTTCCACAGCAGTAGCCAATGTGTATCTTTCTCTTCTTTGTCCCACAAAACATTTCAAGCTAGCTTTGTGGATCACAAAACCACCCCAGACAGACCATTTTTGAGAAATGATCCTCAGTTTGATTTATTATCCAGAGATTATAAAAATGTTGAAATCTGTGACTTGAGTCAAATTACTGAAATACTTCATGACAAATATTTTAAAGCAAGTCTTAATTACAGTGGAAGCATTTTCCCCAAATTCTAGTGGTTTACATTTCCTTGTCAACACCTTTCAACTACTCTTGTACTTCTGACAGTTCAGAACCTGTAACAGTGTGTGCTAATGGCTGTGGGAAAGGCTGATGCAGTCTTTCCTCTTCGTGTCAGTAAAGCAGATTGCTCTGGGGCCCTGGGTTAGTGCTGGGTGAAGGTGTTTGTGCAAAGTCATCTCTTTGTATTTTGCACATTGTCTTAAACACTCTGGAGATGAGAGCATATGGTTCACCTCGGAAGGGATTCATCTGGAGGCAGATGCACAGTGCTACTCAGACTACCATGAGAGGAACTGTGTTATCTGAAGCAGAAAGCTTTGGGGTTTTTTGCGAGGGTAGCAGAGCACGACGTCATCTTTAATGCAATATGTGGTCCAAGGGCTCTTCTGCTGCTGTTTCAAGGACACCATAGAATTCTGCACCCATCCCCAAACCCTCAAGGGCACCGCTGAGCATTGGGTCTGCTGGGGAGTTGTGCATGAGCGGGAGAATTATCTTTCTTAATTCCTTAGATGATTGCAGTAACAGATGAGGCATTTGAGGTGTAATAGCAGATTTGTGTGATGCAAGCTCCCCGATCTGGTTTGACAGTTTGGAAAGTGTGCTGACAGTCGGGATGTTCTCTTGCATTTCCTATGCTGGAGTGAAGCAGCAGCCAGTGTAAATAGAAGTGTTGCAGTGAACAAAAGTTTTCAACTATATGACCTACTATTTTTAAAGGAAATGAGTGTCAGAAAGTTTGGATGGATTGGGTATTTGTTTCATTTGTTGTGTCGTGTTTTGTTCTTAAATTGAAAAAGAAAAGGTGGAAGAGATTAAAGTAAAATTGCTTGTATTTGTTATTATTAACTTTTGGAAAGTTATGCAATCAGTATTTTATTTTAATGTAGTATAAACACTAGTGTATGAATACAGAAACACTGAGGTGAAGCTTGTGTTCAGGTTCAACTATAAATTTCACTCAGATGAAGCAAATCTCCAAATATTTTATCAGATTTCTCTTGTCCTAAGTTCATTTTTTGCCATTTGTTTTCCACGGTGACATGGGCTCCAGAGGCTAAGTCTGGCTGAACATGCAACACTATTGCTGTGCTGTCTTTCAAGTCTTCCAGAAAAACAATGCTAAGAAGCTGAGTTTCCAAATAAGGGGAGGTTTTTGTAGGCTGCCTTTCATAGGGAGGAAACATCCTTTACTTTTCAAGCCGTGTATGTCGTGCCCTGTACCCTGGTGCCTCCTGCTGAAACTGGGAGAAAGGCTGCCTCTGTGTGGCACAGCGGAGTTAGCAAACCTCGGTGTGGAGAGCAGGCAAGGCTAGCTGCTGGGAGGAGCTTCGGTATTGTCACTGCCTTGTAGGAAGCCTCAATTCCAAATACACCTTTGACACAGAGCACTGGCCAGAAAGATTACCTTCTCCTTAACCGCAGCAGGGCTTCAGAAGCATCTGGAGAAAAGACCCATTACATTTCTGAACAGAGAAGCAAACAAGGTACAAGAACCTTGGGTCACTGATCAGCTCTGAAAACAACATCCAGCTTCTTTTGTTTGTGTGAAAGGATAGCCCAGTGTTCAATGAAATTCCAGACATTGGTGTGAGCCTTTCAGTCATGATGTTGGTGAAAGAAGTGGCCTAGAACATGCTTTGAAGTACTCAGAGTGGCTGGGAAATGAACAGTTAGTGTGATAGATGTGGTGCCTGAACCAATAATTTCCAGTTGCTTATGGTGGGAATGCTTTAGCTATCTATCTTGCTCACCTTGTGAAAATGAATAGACATGAGAACATTATTAAATAAAACTCCATCTAAGAAAATGGTTTTTTTTTCTCCTGAGCATTGGGAACAAATGGGACACGGTGCAGTTTGAGTATGTTACATTGTCTGTCTTCCTAATGTATATATATTTTTTTCCCCTAAAAGGTAATTGAAACAAAATTGGCATGAATATGATAATGAACAAGTACTGGAAAGACGTTCTCAGTGTGGGAGCTCTGTGTTTGCTCTCTTCCCTGAACGTGACTTAGATTCATCCCTTAGCAACATTCTGGGAATCTAGTGGATGTGGGAGAAACAAAAGATAGGTCCTGAATTCATTGATGGGATCCCTTTGCAGCAGTGACGAGAAAACTGTTAGGCTGATTTACAAACACTGCTCAGCATTCTCCTTTTCATTGCCTCTCACTTATTCATAAGAAATAGTGGGTTCTTGGTCTGCTTTTCCTCTAATGAGAGGGTCAAGTAGGTGAATACCTTTCTTGGAGTAAAGTTCTGAGGCAGTTGCACCTGACTGGTAATTCTAGGGGCTTTTAGTAATAGACTGTAGTGACTCCTGTCATGATTGCCCACATCAGTCAAAGTATCTTAAAATAAGTGATTAGTCTTTCTTCAGGTGGTCAGAGACAGAGTGATGCTTGCTTCTTTCCAGTGCTAGCAAATCCCAACCTGTGAACTTCCATCTTTGTTATCCTTCCTTGCTTAATGGGTATATGAACTATCTTGTTGAAAGAAATTCCTCAAGACACTTTACCATCTCAGCTACCCTAATGCTTCCTGTGTTTGTTCACCCTGTTGTGCACAGACACTTAAACCACACTTTGTTCCCTGGGCGTACTTCACAACTTCTTCTACTTGGACAATTTTTGTACTTGAAGGCTGGTTTTGTGCGCAGAGAAGTGGTCACCGATCGGTTTAGACACTGCCTATCTCAGTCGGGTTGGACTCGTCTACTACTTAACAGTGGCAAACACAAATGCCTGCATGTTTGGAGTTTCCCTTCCACGTTCTCACAAAGGCTTCTCATCTTCTTGCAGAAATAGCCTCAAAATTTGGTTCGGGCTTGGTCTACAATATCTGCACATTCAGTCTCTTAAGTTCCGCCCCTCTCTAGCCCATAATGGAGTGGAGGTAAATTTGGTGTACGTTAAGGAATAATATATCAGTTATGGTCTTATACTTTCTCTGCCCTTTCTATGTCCTTCCAAAGAAATCATGTCCAGGGGGTTGCTGTCAGCCAGTCTGTTCAAAATGAAGCTTTACATCTCAGCCTCTGAACAGATCATACGAAGAGAAAGACCAGAAATAGGATGAACTGAATGTTTAATCGGAAAACTGGATCTGAGGGCTGCTTAGGAGATATCTGGGGTCACAACAGGGTGAAAAGCTAGAAGACAATACCTGAAACGTTAGGTTTTGTAGATCTTGGAAATGCCACAGCCAGCCTTCACAAACCTTTTTATTTGGATCATCTCAGTTGAGAGCTTTTCAACCCTTTGTTAATAACCACTGTTGGTGGAAAAAGAAATCCTTGCCTCCACCGCTTCTCAGGTACACTGCATGCCTTTTAACCCCCTGAAACTGCATCTGCTAATAAACCCTACGTAACCTTTGCAGAATTACTAACACTTCTTGGGAATTATTTATTTTTTTCTGATTGATTTTTAGAACTGGAGATGGAATATTATCTCCATACTTAGAGTGCTTTCAAGCAGGGAATAGTACAAAAGCAGCAATACCATCTGAACGAATACTTGTTTATGTTCGTTTCCTGATTAGTCTGTTTTCCTTTGTCTCTGAGACTAATTAACATGGCCAGGGGTCTCATGGCCGAAACAATCATCAGCATCCATGGTGATCACTGTGGCTTGTTTTATATGCTGAGGAAGATCCTTTAATGAATATGGGAACTCAAGGATCTTATGGAAAACACATCGTGAACCTAACGCCAAAGCCAGTTTTGCTCCCTAAATGGCATCCATAGATACGTCTTTTCAAAGAACATTTTGTCTTCAAAAGGATGTCATAAACTATGCCTAGAGCTGTTATGTATGTGAAAACATCGTGCCTCTCTGTGTGTGCGCTTACATGAAATAGTATGAAATCAGTCCCTACCTTACTGCCACAATTTTCTAGTTTTCAGGGAAAAACCCACCTCACTAATTTCTGGATATATTATTTCCAGGTATCCATCTAGCCAAACTGCAATTGCTTTTGCTAAAACCTTTATTGTTAATTGGCAGAATCATATTCAGTATGTTGTTTGGCGACTCACTTCCCTGAGTGTTTTTATTTCATCATTGTTGTCTTTCTAGAAGAAGGAATATGTTTGTCTTAATGAAGTAAGTCCAAGAGCACAAAATTTCGGACTGCTTTTAATGGCTTCATAAAATTAGATCATTAAACTTTCTGGACTTCATCATTAGATTTTTAAATATAATCTCTTTTAGAAAAAGAAAATGGACACAATGCAGGAATTTTCTAATTGAGGCAAGACTAGTTCTTTATGATCTGATTAATTTCTTTTACCTTTTCTTTTTTTTGCATTAATTACAGGTAGCAAAATCTGTAATAGTCTAAAAATATCTTCTGTCTCTTAAGGTAACTACTGCTTGTTCCTTATAATCCTATAATATTCTCATTGCTATTCAAGCTATCTTTTCCCCACTGTTTTGGAAGATCTTGCCCATCCACTTTAAACTCATTTTTAACATATATTGTAACTCTGGCCTTTAGTGACTTCTATGACACATCAATTTTCTACTCAGGCCAGGAATTAAAACTATTGTACTGTTGCCTTGCATTTTCTGTAAATATGGACACTTACTGCTGATGGTTAAATATTCCCACCTTCAGTGAATACTGAGATCTGCAAAACTATGGTCATATTATATTCTAAATATTAGGAGCAAGGGAAATGTTGGTATTTCAGACTGCCATCTGCCACTTCCTGAGTTAGGAAAGTATGCCTCCATCAAATGCCTCCATTTCCTCCTAACCTTTTCTACTGGCCCTTATTTTTACCTTTCCCATTTCCATGATCTGCTTCTAACAGAAGGATTTAATCCATGTTTGCTCTATCAAAGTCTTTTTAGATGACTGTATCACCAAGATTTATACATCATTCCCACCCGAAGACAGGAGAGATGTGATGTGAGGTTGACATGCCACATGCCTCAACTCCTGGTTGAGATATTTTGGGCTAGAGAGACTGTCTGATTCAAAATTCACTTTACAAAAGAGTCACTCTAACCCCAATCTTTAATGACAGACCTCCTGATAAGCTGAAGGGTGAAGGAATTTTGTGTATTTTGCTACTATTGTTTGGAAAAAGAATTTCCCTTCTGTGGCATTATCCATGTAGCTTCCCTGGTTATTTTCTTAATGCATGTCTCTACTTTTCAGTAAAATACCTTCTTGTGGTCTCAACCACTTTCTACTTTAATCCTTTTCATCATAAAATAGCTACATAACACATAAAAGTGAGGGTTTTTTTTCAGATTGTAATTTTTAATGGTAAATAAAGAGAAATAAACCTGTTAGAGCAACTGTTTGAGAGTCAAAGCCAATTCAAAGAGGAGGCTCTTTAGAAAGCTTCTGGGAGTTCAGACACAAGTGAAGGGAAATTCTGAACAAGTCATGCTGGGAAGAAGAAAATGCAAAAGGAAGTAACAAACATAGTTCTTGTGCTCTTGAGTTGGAGCCTCTATATGTGAACATCCAGGCCACAAGAAAACTGCTCTTTTTATGCTTTAAATACTTATTTTCTTCAACATAGCAAACATTAAACATCAAGAGCTTTTTATTGCCAATGTTTCAGTCTTCACACTGAACTCTTGAGTATCTTGCTTGATATTCACAAGGTACCCTGGGGGACACTGGTAGTCTCTGGAATCACCAGATGTTATTTGCTTCCTGATTCAAAGTACCATTTTGGAATTTTATCTCAACTTTGGTAATTTCAGTCAAGTAGATTCGGAGATTACCCACAGCACATTGGTTTGTTGGGTACATGGAGTTGCCTTTGTTCTCTGTCAGTGTGAAAGCTCCATTTTTTTCCCAACAATAAACATGTTCATTTCTGATGGAAACACTCAGGGTTTTTTCTTCTTTCTTGATTAAGCCTCTTACTGCATTTGTGGGCCCTATTATCATGTTCTTTTCTTTTCTATTGCTTTTCTTTTTTCCTACGTGTCTGTTTGAAAGTCTCAGGAAGAAGAGGTGTTCCATCCTGTGCCTCCCCAAGTAGAGCTTCTATCATTCATTCTATTGAAAAAGGAGCTTTGAAGTTCTGAGGCTACCTTTCATTTGCAATAAATACTCCTTATTAGGGTCCTTTTTTTCCTGTTGCTCACAGCAACATTGTCAAAAAGGGTACAGATTGTACAGAACATGAAAAACAGAGAGGATTTGCTTTTGTTTCATGCATGTATACAGTTTGTTTGATAGGGATTTGCTGAAGCTGAGGGGAGGGGGAAAACATTTCTTTGATGCTGTGGTACCAGTTAAGAGCAATTAACCTTGCTGGCCATGGTTATATTGCTGTCTCTGAAGGATGAAAACAGGTTTTTAGTTTGAGAAAAATCTGAGGGAGGCAGAAGCTGTGGATGGAGAGCCCGTGGATTTGTCTGAAGATAAAGTACCCCATGAAAGATCAAGCGAAAGCAAATGGAAAGAAAGAGTCAAGGAGGTCTCTGAGTCCAGTCTGGACAAACAAGCTCTATTTCACTTATCTCTACAGGTCTTTCTGAATGAACAGACACTGAAAAGACATCACACAGTTTCTGTCATCACTGAAATATCAGTAACATCCATGAGCATTAGGTTTTGTGCCAGAATGCTCAGGCTAATGTGGGATATCCAGGGAGGACTTGCAGTTTCTTCACTGTAGGCAATTACTGTATCGTAAGCACAGCGAGCTTCGTGCCACATTCATAGAGGCAGGTCAAAGATTCCTTGTCCCAGAACATGGAAATTAGTTCAGGGTACATCTCCTGGGAGGTTTTCACACAGCCTTTACAGACTACAGGCAGGAGCAGGACAGATATGTAGCCTCTAAGCAGCACTTCACTGAAGCTAAAGCAGAGGTTGAAGCAGCTAGAGTGGGCTCCTGCACCAGTGTGTAAACTCTTCTGCATGTCTTAACCAGAAACACTCCCCAGTGACCCCATCCCCTGCTTATCTGCTAGGGTGATGTGATTCAGAGCAGGGATACAGCTCCCCACGCGCTCCCACTCATTCAATCATTTCCAAATTCAGTGTCCGTTTTATCACTGTCCAATTCAGGGTCAGGTTTCTGCCGCAGGGAAGATGAAAAAAGCCAGATGTGTGTGATGTGTTTGTTGTCTTCTTTAGGCACATCTAGAAATATATGCACATGTGCTGGAGGCTATGGTATCTGATGCTGTAATCACTGTCCCTGATTCTTCAGTTGAACTCATGAACTTACAGGACGGTTGTAGGTATTGGGCTCCTTTTGGGTTCTGCAGTCAGGGTAAATTACTGCCTGCAGAATTTTTAAGCATTTTAAGAAATCATAGGCATAAGACTGAGCAATGATCCCCTTCATCGATTTTCCTTTGTTTTTAAAATTTGATCATTCTTTCCTTATTCCTAAGGTTTACTAAAGCTACTGCTTATTTTTCGAGGCATATTAAATGCACAGCATATGATCCTCATTCTTCTTTTAATTTGAGCTGCATGTTGTTTGCTTGCATGACCTACAAAATAATGTTTCACTTATTTTTCCTTCCTCCTACTCTTAATATGCATACTGATCAGCTAGCGTAACAAAAAGAGTTTCAACTTATCTTTAACATAACTAAATTCCTCAGACTAAACTTCCTAAAAGTGAACAGTTTTTATTTGTATTTCTTCTAGCAGTGCATTTTCCAAGATTATTCTTGCATTAGTAAAAGAGGGATTCACACCGGTCCTCCAGTTTCTAGTGTCAAGAAGACAATTAAGAAGAAGTAGGAATTGCCCATGACCTACCCAGTAGCTGCCAGTATTTCAAAATACCAGTTTATCCAGCTGACCTTTTTAGATCCTTAAAGGGTGACAACAGCAACAGCATCTATCTGATGTGCAACATGTCCTTTTGAGTACAAATGGCTGCAAACCAGATGCTTTTTAAGTAAAATGATCATGTACATGAAAATGCACTTTGAATCCTTAACACCACTGAGAATAAAACCTGGCAGCTTGAATCGTGATTGTGTTTTCTGCAGTACAGAAATGCATCATGTCAGCTTTTATTGTTAACAGATGTCTGCATCTGGGTCTTGGCTTTTCTTACGTGGGTGTAGCAATTGCACGGGACTGCTGTTGTCCATCTCTTGGGTAGCTCTCTGTGTAGATCTTAATGCCTTTTCTGAACGTGAGGCAGCAGATATTCATGGGCACAGTTGCCTGATCTTCCTGTGATAATCGTTTTGTGCTGAGTCTTGTATTAAATCAGCCTAACACAGAAGAGGTTTATATTGCTTATGGAATGAGAGTTCATTTGCAGGGATCCAGTCTTTCCTTGGGATGTCTCACCATTTAAACAGCTGTGAGTACTACCAAAGCCTTGATGTCATATTGAGAATGGAGAAGATACCTGATGGGAAAACAAGCAGCAGCGAACAACTATGGACAGAAGTTTCTTGATCTGTTAATTTATGTGATTGCCAGTGGAGTACTACTGGTGAGACAGGCTCTGCAGAGCTGGGAGGGAAGAGACAGGACAGGGATTTGTCTGCGTGGTGACTGAGCTGGACTTCATGAGATATTACTATGCACCTCTGAAACAAGAGTAACAGCTACTGTTTATATTGACATTGCTACCTGTGTCTGATGTCAAAACCCCTGTGTTTTAGAACCTCATCTAATATGCTCACTAAGGGCACTAACTAGCAGATTACTCTCCACATGTGGGGTTTCTTTGGGGTTTTTTTTCCTCCATCAAAGGCAGATTGTACTGGTAGGAAAGTACTAACAGGGTTGTTCAGTCTCTCCCTTACACTGACATCAAGCAAAACGAAAGCACTAGAATGTATTTTTTGCTTAGTTCGCTTTCTGGTGTCTGTTCCCAAAGTGTACTGTGGAAAGGCTTGTGTTGGGTGGCAATACACAGCCCAAGCATGCTCTAAAACACTGAGGGTCCAAGTACTCAGTGCTGTTGGTTCTTGATTCCTGTGCTACACCTCTTGCGCTTACCCCTTCTGTTGTCTTTTCACAGAAATGGGATCTTCTTGCCCTGGGTGACCCTGCTCTGGCAGGGGGGTTGGACTCGATCTCCAGAGGGTCCCTTCCAACCCCTCCTGTTCTATGATTCTTTCCCTGCTGTTTTCAATCCTGAAAGCTAAAGTCTCCATAGCGTTAGGGTCTGTTAAAGCGAGGTAGTTTCCAAAGCTCCAAC
>WTSP01016050.1:0-26276 GCA_025331215.1 Actenoides lindsayi
CTCTCTGGGCAACCTGTTCCAGTGTCTCACCACCCTCATGGGGAAGAAATTCTTCCTACTGTCTAACCTGAATCAACTTACCTCTAGTTTTAATCCATTCCCTCCAGTCCTATCAGTGCCCCAAAGCCTAAAAAGTCCCTCCCCAGCTTTCTTGTAGGTGGAGTTTCCTCAAGCAGAGCAGCACAAGGGACTGAAACAGCCCTGGTGTGATAAAGAGGTGGTGGCAGAGGCATGTGGCTTGAAGCACGGGACTCTTGGGTGAGGGATGCTGTTGACTGCTTAACCCATAAACTTCCACTCTGATAAAGCCTCCTCTGGATATTGCCTTGTTTTGGAAGCTGCAGTTTGCTGAATGTTTCTGGTTAACAGGTCACATAAAAAAATCTTACGTGATTTTTTACATAAACTAAATAATTTTATGTGAAATAAATAATTTCCTCTGATGTAACCTCATATACCTTGAGTACTATCAGTAGTATCTGCATTTGTGGGATACTACAAGGTTCTGTGCAAAACAGAATCCCTGGAGAATAATATTTTCCTGGCAGAAATGCTGAAGGTGGAGTTTGAATCCATTTAGAGGACACAGTCAATCTTTAATAGATTGTGAGGAAAGAGTCCTACAAGAAAAAGCACCAAGCAGGGACTGCAGGGAACAGATTTCTGCTCTTCATGTTGCTGCAGTTTCAGCTGCCAATGAATGACTTCATTAGCCTGTACTTGCTGTCCCACTTGAAAAATCAGAGATATTTTCTTTGATCAACATATCTAAGTCTACAGTAGCTGCTCAGGACAACAGTCATTTAACAAATGCTCTCATTTCCAGAGTCTACCACAATTTGAGCCCAATATCCCTTTGTTTGTCTGGCTACTGTGGTGTAAATAACAACAACTGTGCTGCTTGGGCTCACGTACAACTAGAAGATGGGGTTCCATCCCATTTCGCTTTTTCTCAGTAAAGATGATGAGCTGAAATTTTCTTGCATCACCCGGGGACCCCCCCAGCACTGTCCCCTCCGTTCAGGCTGATCAACTTCGCGATCTAATCCAGGTTAAATTCCCCTGCCTTTTGTTGTGGGTTTGGTTTTTTGTTTTTCTTTCTTTCCCAGATCCTGCAAACACTTGTACTAAACACAGCTAAAGGGCTGGAAGATGAGGAGCAGGAAGGAGTAGTTTTCCTTCCAAAATTTCACTTTGCTGCTGGAAAAAGGTACTTGGCATAGGCACTACCATCTCCATTTTACAGTCAGGGAATGAAATCACAGAAGTATTAATTGATTTGCCCCAGGTCACACACAGAAGTCTGTGGCAGGGCCAGAAATTTGACATAGATCTCCCATGTCTCTGATCAGTGCCTTAATCATGAAATAATCACCAGAAGGTTGAATATTTAGGTTAACTGTAGAAGATTAAGGGCAGGTTTTTCTGTGGTATATAAAGAGAGAAATGGCAGCAATGCATTTCGAGTTCCTAGAGATCTTTTAAGTTCATTTACATGCTGAGAAGTGACTGGAAAAAATGGTACTGTGGGGTTCTCTGCTTATTCCCTCTCAGTTACTTTCATGTGAAATTTGGGCTCAATTCACAGTTCAAAGGAAGGTGTTTGCTCAATGCCGGCACAACGCAAACTCCATCAAGGACTGAAACATCAAACTGAATTCTTTGACTCATGCATCATCAGTAGGCAGAAAACTTCTTCACAAATATCCCAGGGATCAAAGGTCCACAAGAAAGATTTAAAAACGTCAGCTTTGTTTTGATTTCACCTGCTCCTATTGGTGGCAGAACACTGCCCGAAACCTGAAGGCCTGGTTTCTTCCAAACTTACTCTGAATTTAAAGAGAAACTTCTTTCAATTCAATGCAAGCTCTCTAATTTCCATGAGAGAGTTACCTTCTATAGTACCTAAATATTAATACTGGTAATAGAATAATAAAGTTCCTTCCCACTTGGTTTTAAGCAATTATTTCATTCTATTAATCCCAACAGAATGAAAAGGACTTCACTTGCCCGTTTCACTTTCCCTTAAGGTGAAGGCTCCTCCTGATCACAACCTTCCACCAACTTGCAGTCTACTGTCCTACAGGTGCCAGTCAGGCAAGAGAGCAACTCTGCTCAAGCAGAGATGTGGGGTGGAGGGTGAGGTTTGTGGACACCTTTCTCCACAGCCACAGTTGCAGTAGGTAACTCTCTATCTCACCAGCAGTCACCTCACTCAGCTCACAGCCCTGTGCCCGCTGCAGCAAAGGGCCTTTTCCCCTAAGGGAGGGGGCAAAGGGGTGCGATGCTGCTGAGAATAGGGCTTCTACCAGTGAAAGGTTTGGTCCAGCCCAGGTTTAGCTGATCCAGTATTGGGAGGCCTCCAATCCCATCAGGAAATAAAATGATGGCATGGTGTAAAGCTCTCGCCCTTTTTCAGCTTTTAAAAGAAATGCCCGGTGCTCTTAAAGTGCCCCAAAATTTCATCCCTCTGAGTCCAGTCACTAAGTTCTTTGATTTCTCTTCCAAATACTAGATAAATTTCTTTACTGTTCCTCTCTCTATTCCAAGTAATGAAGGTAAACATGAGTGCAGGTCTTAAGCTACTGAATGGGAACATCAATGACGTAGGATTTTGGGGGAGTATCCACAGACACTCTTGAGAACATTTACATCAAAGACAGAGCTGAGATTTTAGTTTATTCCACAGTTTGAGGTCTTGTGTTTGCACAGTGGGACAAATGCTTCCTCATCTCCAAGAGCTATGCACTTCTCACATCCCACGTAAACCCCACCTTGAAGGACTCCATACCTGACTGGAATTCACTGCAAGGGAGTGTTTCTACTTCTATCACCTCTCTATTACTACACAACTTTCCCCCTCCCCCTGCATTTTGGAAGAGTTCTCAAGTTGCTTTTGCAAAATAAATGCTAAGAGTGCAGGATGACAACAAAGTCTGAAGGTTAGGAAGGTACAATAAAATGTGAGAGGTGCAATAACACGGTAGGACTATTGCAGTCGTGGAGTACCTTTCAACAGAGGTCGTAGAAGAAAGCATTAATTAAGCTTCAATCATTCAGCCTCTGAGGTAGGTAATATTACTATACCCACTTCACTGATGAGTAAACAGAAGCCTTGGCATGTTACAAGCCTTGTCTAAAGTTACCCAGCAAGTCAGAAGAAAGGGAAGAGAAGTAATGAAATTAACAGCGGCAGTAAATATTTCTAGTATGACATCATGCTAATCCTCTTCCCTACTTCCAGCAGTTAACATCACTCTATTTCCCAAATTATGATCTTTTCATGCATATAACCCACGGGTTAACCATCTTCCTGCCAGGATTTAGGAGCAGCTCAGGATGCACTTGTATCTAAGGGCATGTATTTCAGTTTTCCCCCTCGTTTGCTCCACTGTTTCCCTTTTCCCCCCTCTGCTTTGTACCCTCCCCTTGCTTCTGAGCAGGCAACCAAGGCTGAAGGTATCAGAGAGTCATTTGCAAGTGAGGAAGCCTTTGTGGGGCTGCAGGTTTCCAAAGAGCTCATTTCAATGCCTCAGAATATGGCAACAGATTGTCAACTGCCTTCTATCGAGTTCAAAACTGCAGCACCACCTGTAGAGAGGAAGCCTCTATATGCATTCTACATGCTTCATCTACACAGTCACCTCTTGGGATCAAGTCAAATGCAGGAGGTCACCTCCCAGGAGGAGACAAACAAGCACTGGTTTCCAAATAGACCAACTTGATGCAAAATTTCCTCAATCCCTTCCTAGAGAAAACAGAAGAAAGAGGACTTCACACACACAAGGAGAATTAGGATGGACAACTGTATCTACAGCGGGAGGAAAACCAATTGTCTTATCTTTACAGCCCGGACTTTTGGGGATCAAATAGAAGCCTCTTGCTCAGACCTCGAGTGGCTGCAGCCAGCTGCGGGGTAATGAAGGAGGGAGACAAAAAGTCACCCCAACCTTGACTTATCTCTGGGCAAGCTGCTGTGCTTTGACTCCAGCAGCACAGATGACGCTTCTTACCCGGCCAGGACACAGAGATGCAAAATCAACCAGCCCTCCACACCTTACAGAACCCTACAAAATAGAAACTCCAGCAGGAATATTAAAGGAGGGAGGCACCAAACCAAAACTGATCAAGGATCTGGCCTACGGTTATTGAAAACTTCTTTTTTATTGGTTCATTTCTGCCCTAACTGGTGATGTTTCCTTTCCTCCTCATTTTGATTCAAGAGCCATGACAAAAGTCCGCAGCTCCCCCTCTCTCCCATTTATTCCAAGGCATAATGTAGTAATTATACTTACATTTTTAAAGGTAGACATCTCTCCATAGGCCCTATCAACCTGTGGCCTCACGATTATAATTACTTGATCTACAGACTGCTAATTTTTTATCTTCCATAGGAATAAAATAGCACAGGAATAGGACACGGGGAAATGCAGAGAAGTTGCAGACAGATACCAGCTAATGTTTCCCTGATGACTACTGTATACGACAGGAAATCTGAAGATCAGGGGTGGCAGAAAATGCATTATTTCACTCTTATTTTTTCCCTTATTTCCTATTTCTCAACGCATCAACAGATTCGGTGAAAGGGGTTCAATTTCTAGGTGGCTTCCCGGGCTATAAGCAACAAGAAAACCATCCAAGGAGGTTTCTGTTTATTACTTTTCCAATTAGATTTGCATGGCATTGATGCTTAGTCTCGGGAGTCTATTTGCAGTATTGGGAAAGGGTGTGAGTGAAATGAGGCCAAGTCCACGACAAGTTTCTGCTTAGCCTTGTTTTCCCTCAGCTGCTTATGACATTTCTGGTTTTCCAGCCTGTAAACGAGATGAAAACCAGGAAAAGCAAGACTTGGTAATAATAGTGCTTACTCCGACTGGAACAAACTGGTCCAAAACAGCAAGGCTGGCTTTGATTACATCTACTAATCAAGCTTTGTTCAGAATAACTTGACTTAATGTCTCAGGAAATGTTAATTTGCACATGGAAAGCTTGGTTCCAAAAACTGTATGATCAAATGATATTGGGTAAAATGTTAAAGTCCTTTATGTTTGGGTTTTATCGTTGTGGTTTTGTTTTGGGTTTGGTTTTTGTTTGGGGTTCCCCCCCCACCCCGGTAGTCTCGTGTTCAGGGAGGGCTGACAGAGCTAGTGAAAAGCTGGTTAGTAAATGGGCATTTTTATCTTCTAGGTCAGTATGGTAACAGTACTAAACAAAGAAAAAACAACAAATAAACCCCAGCAGTAAGTCAAATCTGAGTGTAACTTACACATGAGGAGGGTTTTTTGCAGTAAACTTAAAGCACACTAACCTGACAGCATGTTTTTTAGTCTACTTCAGAGTTCAGTGAACTAGAAACATAGTTTGCTTGCTGAGGACAACACAATGAAATAGAAGTACTATAATGATGAGGGTAGATTATAATGGCGACTGCTTAGGGTAAGCTTTAAGTTTTCAAGCACTGTTTCCTCAAAGTCCCCTAGAGAAAGACGCACGTTAGATCTCAGGACTAACTATGTCACAGTGAATTACACAATTCCACACTGCATTCCAACAGAAAATAAGCTGTGTAGTCCTGAAGTGGTTTGATTGGGAGTGGGAGGCGTGGGGAGACTACAGAAGCTCATGGGATGTGCATTGTCTTGTTTAAGTGACAGGGAAGTGCTGTGGTTCTGCACGAACCCCCCCTCCAACCACCCAGCTGCTTCCCACCGCTGTCAGTTAGACACACAAAGAGCTTGGGGGGGCAGGGGGAAAGAAGTTTGGGGAAAATTCATACTCATTATGCAGGATAAATGAAGAAGTGCTTAAGACTATACCTAGTTTTAACAGAACAACAAAAGTATAGGTAAAATCTGGCTACCTGGAGAACGATCCAAATAAATCATCAGCGATCATTTTGACAGGTGTCTCAGCACCCACTTTCACATTCTCCAGAAACTTTGATGTTAGTTCATCTCGTCATCAGCAAATCTTAACATGCTTCTATAGATCAGGCTTATTTTCAAATATCTGCCACAGGTCTGGATTTGCTAACGAGAACGCTGGTTTATATTCAGCTGTCAATACATCCTAGGACTGCATTTGCCTTGTCCACAGGATCAGACTGATGGGTCTCAACCATCAGTGTGATTGGCTAATTATACACCAAATTCTCTCCCTTCTGGGCTGTTGCTAGATGGTGAGCTCCGGCAAAAAGCATCTGGAACTGTCATTGCTTCCTGGGTGAATGACCAAGCACTTCGTGCTACCGCTCATCTCTCATTCAACCTTCTCTCTCCGTTGCTCAAGACTCCCATGCTGCCTCTCTGGTATGGCCACTAGTTCTCCTCAGCCTTGACAAGGTTTCCCAATCTTAGGGAAACCTCAGCAAGTTTCATTAACGCTCTCCTGCTTTTTATGACGTGGTCAATCAAGAAAGTATTAAGTAAAAAGTGTCCCAAGACTGAACCTGCAGGAACCTGTGGTTTCAAGACGCGTTCTTTCAGCACAAGGTACTATCATATTGCCTTTAACCTGTTCTGCTCCACCCCAAAGTTCTTGACCAAATCCTCCCTTTATACCTCTGTAATTTTCCATCAGTGTGATATCAGCACTTAATGAAACTCCGGACAGACAAAAATCTCCTGCACTTTGTTCATCTAAGAAAATCTAACCGAAGAGTAACAGCAGTTTAGGGTGATAACAGTCCCTGTTGATTTACCTGTGGTGTTTTTTCTCCCCTTTTCCCTTTGCTTCCACACTTACTGTTCTTTTCTTCAAAAGCACATCCCAGAGACTCGCACACTCCAAAGTAAAAGCACTGGACCCGGAGTTACCCAGATCCCGGTTTTAAAACCTTTCTGAAAAAAAACTAACAAATCATAGTGCACTAGTTTTTAAACTACAGATTATAAGGAAACCATTTAGATTAAGCAGTATTTTCCAGGGCATAGTTCTAGAACTAAGCAAAGGAAACTTCTAGAAATTTCCCAAAGGAGTCAATAGCTGTTAATAAAAATTAACTTAAATTACACAGCACACTAGAACTTAAACTGAATCACACTGTTCCTGGAAGAACCTTCCCCATCAGTGCTATAGGTGAACAGCATTGTCACACACAGATTAAGTTTGGCAAGACTAGAAATATAGTGATGTTTACATGTAAAAAATAAAAAAAAAGCAAGAAAAAGAAAAATACCTGACCTGGACCTCCTGAAATCCTTTGTTCTTTATAGCCAGCAATTTAAAAACAAAGCAGCCCATTCCTGAGCTGAGCTACATATAAAACCTTGCTCCCCCCCCCCCAACACTTGTTTCTACCTCAACGAGATCCCCACTTCGTTTAGCTGCTCGCAAAGCAGGGAGAGGCAGAGCTCCCTTCCCGGGCCTGAGATATCCCTGTAATCACGGACAGCTGCTTTTCTTGGGGAGCTCCCAAATTCTCTTCAGGTGCCCCTGTTTCTAATTATCTCTAACGAGGAGCAACCTCCACCTTGGGCTTCCTCCCCCAGCACCAGAAGAGAGCATCCCGCGGCAGCGCCGGCCTCCAGCGCTCGCTCCCCGCGCCGCGAGATGCGATGTATTAAACATACAACGCGTGTTCGGCTAAGTGGAGCCAACCAGAGCTAAAGAGCTTGCAGCTGCTGGTACCACCTGTGTCCCTCAGCTTCCAGCCAGAACAATCTCCTCTCTGCAGTCCCTAGTCGTGGCGAGAGATAAAAGAGGCAGCGAGCGAGAGTGACGCGTCTGGCCGGTGTCCTGCTCTGTCGTGAAGGAGCCAGTTGATCTGGAAAGCTCGCTCGCTCCTTCCCCCTGCAAACGTGGAGGATTGCGCCTCTTTTCCCGGCCACGAGCACGCGAGGATGAGGTGGCCGAGGACGAATTTGCCCCTTATCCCTCTGTGGAGTATGCCCCACGTGCTCGTTGTCATTTTTCACCTAAGTGCAATCTCACTACTTATCGTTGTTGGCTCTCCCGAGCCAGGAGGATGGCGGGGGGATGGTGAACTCGGGCCGAGCAGGGAACAGACCCGGTGGGTAAACACGGTTTTGGCAGGCTGAATGGAAATCTATCCTGAGGTCCATTTTATTTTAAGAGACAATTTTATAAAGGCTTTTGACAGAGAGCTGGGGTGTTATTTTTTTTTTTTTTACCCTCTCCCATATTTCTTTATTTTTTTTTTAATATGCTGTTTGTTTTTCCCTTGCCTGACCGAGTGGTGATATGGACTCCTTTCAAAGTTTGGAATTATCTGTGGGCTACTTCACTGCCTCAGGACAACTGGCGCCCGTTCAGGGATCAGAAAGACCATCAGTTGTTTGGATCTTTTTCCTTTCACATGGAGTTTTGTTTTGCTTTTCCCCTTTCCATGTATTTCATTTCTGAGTTGGCTGTTTTGAATCCATGCCCATCTCGGGCCAGATTGTGCCATTAAAGCACTGGCCGGTATCGTAGCCTGGATGGCAAGCAGGGTTGGCAGAAACAGGCAGGCACAGAGATTCTCACTAGATTACCACCAATATTAGTTATCAACAATGAGAACTGAAGCTGTTCCTTAACATAATTCCTGCTGCATCCTCAAACTTGGCCCTTTTTTCTGCAAAACACTTCCTGCAGTTTCTCTGGTTTGGTTTTTTTTATGAGCTAGCTGACATCTCAAGCACGAGAGCTGGAGAAAATCCCCTCACTCATGCTGCGAGGCCATCACCTGTGCTATGGCAATCTTACCCCTTTTTCACTTCTCAGATCCAAGGTTTTTATCCCTTCCTTTCCCTTGCATCGTGTCAGAATGTTACTGCCAGTCTGATAAAGACAGGATGCAACAGGCACAGCGTAACGTTTCTCCTTCTGCTCCAATGTGGATCTGTTTCCCTCTGTTTAAATTTAACATCAGCCAGTGATCCACGTCACAAAGATACTTGAGCTTTATGGAATAAAGCCTGAGCTCTCAGAGCTGTCGCAATGCCCTGGTTATAACACTGTGGACTTCCTGCAGACCTACCTTCTCTTCCACCTAGAAATACTGTTCTCTAAACGTTGTGAGGATTTCTGGTGCTTGCCCGGTATTTTTGAATCTACCACAGCACTGGCAGGGAGGATTTTCCCAGAATCTTCTCCTCTAACTAAGCACTCTCCAAATTAAAATGTATTTCTCCCACAATTTAGAAGGAAAACAATTGGATGAAGGGGTGTGATGCTTATTCCAGTCATTACAGTCCAGTCACCACAGTCCTATTCCTACTTTATTGGACATATTCATAATACCCAAATCAATGTATCTAGTACAAGTGACAGAGTAGATGAGGAGACTTTCTCTGCTTCTCTAAATTGCCCTAGAGCAGAGCTCTCCCCCCTTGTTGACTAGCTATAGAGCCTGGGACTCCTCTGCACCTCACTCAGTAGGTGATGGAAGGTGGTGGTAGGAACACCCCACGCTGTGCCACTGCCTGTTCACAGTGCTGGGTGTCATTCCACACTCATTGTCACATGCTTTGTTCTCCTTTGTAAAATACTCAGCAAAACCTTCGGTGCCCTGCGAAAGGGGCCCTGCCTTCGTCGGCCTGATTGATTACCCCTGGTCTCGGAACGGGGGGAGCACTTCAGGGGACAATTTAATTTGATATTCTTGCTAGTAAATGTATCAAGCAGAAAGGGACCACGTTAAACCAACAGCCTGCTCTGTATCTGTACCATTAGTTCTGCTAGTACAGGAGGAGTGAAAAAGTTGACCCTCCAGCTTTCCCCGTTGTCCCAGGGCAGCTCCCAGCATTTGATTTTGTGTTTGCACTGGAGCTCATTCTTTTCAATCATTGCAAAACTGGCATTAGACCAATTTCATTTCTCTTGGACTGCTTCTTGCTTATCCTCTGTATGCACTGATGGCCCAGTCCTATAATGTGACAGATGCTGTCCTGGAGCAGACAAAAATTGAACAGCATTGCCCTGCACCCTTCCAGAAATGAACCAAAAGGCAGCCCAGACTTTTCCAAATGTTGCTGAGATCCTACTTCTCTCTTGGCTTTTTTTTTTTTTAACATTTTTTTTTCTGGGCATTGAACACATATATCATTGCAACAGCATGTTGCAACTGATACTGTTAAGTCTACCAGAAAGTGTTTATTTTCTTTAGGAACAATCGGGTCTTCGTTTTAATTGTGTTCCTCCACTCCTTTCACAAATACACTGTTTATACAAGCCATTAATGGGGCCAGATATCCACCCGTCCATACTCCTGTGCAAACATGGTTTGCATGTTCAAATTCGGATGTGTTTACGAGCGCATGCGAGAGAAAATATTAATGTACCAAGTTGGGTGTAACTCAACAAACCACATTACTGTGGCAACGCAGCGTTTAAAAGGCTGTTGACACGTTACATTAAGAAATGTTTAAAAGTATTTAACATTTCAAATATGTCTTCATTCTCCCTGCTTAGCATACGAAATTATAGATTCGAAACTTAAATTAGAGGTGTTCATATTGCCATCTGCTATGGAGCACGGTTGGGGGGGGTTAGTATAGTGGTTCTTACAGTGGGCTGCATGAAAATTATTTTTCAATAGCTCTGTTGTGTGGAGCTTGACTAAGAAGTGGTAATAATTGTCATTAGTTACTGGGCAGAATGTTAACGTTGTTTCCAAATCACTCCAGTTTAATTATTTTTCGGTGTAATAATGTTAACGTTGTCGTTCTATGGAGCCGTTGCCTTGCTGGTTTAGTTATAAAAGGCTTAGGTCTTTGTTTTGTGCTCTTAGTCTTTCATAGAATCATAGAATGGTAGGGGTTGGAAGGGACCTCTGGAGATCATCAAGTCCAACACCCCTGCCAGAGCAGGGTCACCCAGGGCAGCCCACACAGGAACAGATCCAGGTGGGTCTTGAAAGTCTCCAGAGAAGGAGACTTCACAACCTTCCTGGGCAGCCTGGGCCAGGCTCTGTCACTCATAGTAAAGAAGTTTTTCCTCATGTTGAGGTGGAACTTCCTGTGTTTCTGGGGAGTCCAGAACACAATACTCTAAATGTGGACTCACTAGTGCAGAGTAGAGGGGGAGGAGAACCTCCCTTGACCTGCTGGACACACTTTTCTTTATGCACCCCAGGATACTACTGTTCCCAAGGGCCCATTGCTGTCCTATGGGTAACTCATTGTCCACCAGGACACCAAGGTCCTTCGCCATGGAGCTGCTTTCCAGCAGATCTACACCCGACCTGTACCAATGCATGGCATTGTTCCTCCCCAGGTGTAGACTCTTTCCCCACTTCCAGATTTTCTTCTAATCATTCATGTATGTTCTGTAATGGCCAAGTTAATGAGCTCTCATTTTAACTTCTTGTGGTTTTTTTGTGAAAAACTTCCTTTATCACAGCAGGAAGGGACCTGGAGAGCTACTATTTTATAAACCATGGACCCAGGTAACTGGGTAGTGGTTGGTGTGCTGGTGACTACAGTGGTGGTGCATTGAAACCACCCATCGTTACTGCCTCTCAACCAGTATTGTCCTGTCCTCTTGACAGAGACTCTCCTAGCAGAGGAGAAATGGAGACAACCTCTTACATGACCCTTGCTTTCCACCTAAGCTAGCTGCAGAAACTCCCAAGCTCATTTTAATCTTACTCTCTATACAAAAGGTACACAGCAAACAGAGATGGAGAACAAATGTTTCAGAGCACTTCAGTAATTCAGGAGTGTAACTCCTGCTGCTTTGCCAAGTGTGCAAACCCCGCAACTGAACTTAGAGCAACCTGGATCGTGGCAGAGATTTTTCCACATCAATATGATTTTTGTGTAAGTTGCCGAGAGGAAGTGCAAACAGCACGACACAAAACCCTACAGTTTGTTCATGCAAACAGAAAATTCTCCCTTCTGCCAAAGATTTGTAACATACGAATCTTTCTGTTGCTCCTGCCAGCTCCTCGTGTTGGGATCAGAACGGCATGAACCGGATCGTGTGTGCGTTTCACTTGGGGTTTTAAAAGTTGGCTTGGATTTTCCTGTGTTTTATTTTTACGTGCATTAAGGGTATTCGCTTCCAGACTGGATTTGCAGCAAGTATCTAAAGATAGAAAAACCAGAAGAGACTCCTGTAAATGCTGTTTTGTGTAGTTAGGGCTAGATATAGGTGTGTGTGAGTAAGCAGTTATCACATTTAGCTATATTGTTCTATCTTCTCAAGATAAGAGGACAGGGAGAGCAGCATTTTCATGTCATTACCAAAGCTGTGTTGCAGCAAAAGTGTTCATTCATTAGAGTGCACACTGAGCTGCTGCTGTAAAAAGACTGGGGAGCAATGTCAGGTTATTTTGGTAGTATATACATAACCAGAAACAAAGATTTGTCGTGAGGGAATTCTCATTTCTAGTAGACATTTTCTGCTGAACCTATCTTGCAATGTTAAAAAGTGCTTTTTTTTGGTGTGGTTGTATGCAAGACAGCTGCAAAGCAGACAGTGAAGTTCCGTCTTAATGTGGGGAAATGCACGTGAAGAAAAAAAGAAATGAGGAGAAAGAAGAGCACCAAGATAATTATATGGATCCTAGACCTGATTCACTGCAGTAGCGTTCCAGCGAAGTAATTCAAAAGATGCTAAGCCAGCATTATGTTGGAAGAGATTCACGCTGGTAAATCTGGACTTCTTTTGGCATCCTCGTGTGCAAAAGGGAAATTTGCTCATTGGATTCTCCTCTCACTTTCACAGCATAAATCAGCAGTAATTCCACTGCAATCGGTGGAGTTAAGCCAGGTTAGAACGGAGGGGAGATGAGAATCAGATTCGCAAAGCAGTTTGCTGTGATTTAGCAGACAAACGACTGCCTTATAATCTGGTTACTAACAATGGATGGAATATGCAAATTGTCTTTTTGGAAAGCAACCATGAAAACTGAGCTTCACAAAAGCAAAATGGGGGGTGGGAACGTTCTTAGTTCCAGAGACTCCCATCCGTCGTCAGAGGTTTGACACACAAAACCCCGTCCCGGCGAGAAGAAAACTGCCAAGTCTTCCCAACGCGAGCAGGAGTAAGGTAGATTACAACAAGATGCGAGGCCACGATTTGGAATGGCAAACCTCCCTCGCAGACAACCGGGATAATCCAGCAATCAGGCCCCAAACAACGTCCCTCCCAGCGAAGCCAGGCAGGCCTTTCACAGCCTGTGGCATTTCACAGCCTGGGCTGCACACGACATCTACTGCGGAGCCGAGAAAATGTGGCTGGGTCCAGGTGCTCCCAGCGCCTGATGGACTCAAGCAGGAAATGTTCACAGCAGAAAAAGCCCCTTTATGTTTATGAAACCACTGGAGATTTAAAATATCTGCAACTGAGAATCCCTGTGTGCTGAGTGACTGCAGAAGAGATCCTGAAATAATACGGTAATAAGGTGGCAGTGAAATGCTTTCGTGTTCGCTCACCCATGGAAGAGACAGGAAGAGTTAACTTGGGTTGGAGCTGAGCAAACGCTCATTCTGGGTTCCAGGATGCAGTTGTGTATAGCCTGGTGGAACCACACATTGTGATGAGAAAGATGATTTCCTTATGCTAAGTCTTTGAGATGTCCTTCTTTGGGATTTTTTGTTATTGTTTCCATGCTGGTCCAGGTTTAACGCAGATAGCTGCGTTACCTGTGAGAAGCCATCTGAGTTATGGCCCTGAAGATCAGATTCACTGTGCAGGACACACAAGACATGGAGAGACTGGGCTTTGTGCCAGCCCCATCCAAAAGCATTTCCTGAGGAGCACTCCAAGTACCACAGGAGCTGATAGTGAAGGAGGCCAGAGCTTATCTTTTCCCAGCAAGCTTAAGAGCTGATGGCCTCACATCTCCAATTCCTGATTTCTGCTGTTTTCTGACAGGCTTGGGAAGGACAGCCTGTCAGGATAACACAAGGACAGGCTCAGGAGGAGCTGGCAGTGTTCATGGGGTCTGTTTGGTGGTGCCTGTGACTCAACAGCTCACAGGGCCTCAAATCTTACACAACTGGCTGTAAGATGAGTATGAGGGAAACCAAAAACCCGCTGTCACAACAGGTTCTGGAGCCCTGTTGCCCAGAAGAGGGCAGACCTACAGTACTTTTCCTGAGGCAGTGGCATTCCCCCAGATCTACTCCCCTTACTTTTTCTGTTGTGTGGGCTGAGCAAATTAAATTCAATGCAAAAATACAAACTCCAGAAAAAAAAAAAGAAAAAGGAAAAAATGAGGCAGCTGTCTCAGTCCATGTGCTCAATCCTTTACCTTTTTAACCAGCCAAAGTTTTCAGGCAAGTCCATTTTTCTGTCCACCTACTGTTTGGTGTAATCAGAACCAGAGCAGGGTGCCCAGAACCACATCCAGGAAGGTACTGAAAGTCTCCAGAGAAGGAGACTCCACAACCTTTCTGGGCAGCCTGGGCCAGGCTCCGGCACCCTGTGAGGAAACAGTTTCTCCTGGGTTCCAGTTTGTGCCCATTGTCCTTTGTCCTGTTGCTGGCACCACTGAAGAGTCTGGCCCCAGCCTCTTGACACCCTCTCTTTAGATACTGAAAAGCAGTGAGCAAGTCTCCTCTCAGTAATCTGCTCTCCAGGCTAAACAGCCCCAGGGCTCTCAGCCTTGACTTGTGTTACTGATCTCCCTCTCCTTTCACACACCTTCACTCAAACATCAGCTGAAAACTAAGCAGAATCTGGCATAAAATACCCGATAGAAACCTAGGCTTGCTTATGTACACACACCACAGACAAGATTATTGCAGCTTGGTCATCGTCAGGATTAACTTGAAGTGGGGTGGAAAGCTGCTGTGCTTGCAGAAGGTGGCTGCTCCTTCACTGTTCAGACAGGCGTGGATGAATCAGCCCTGCACTCTTTTAGGACGACCGCAAATATTCTGCCCCACTAATGCATTACACTTTAAAAGGTGAGGGGAAAGTACAGGCAGGACTATCCTCGTTCCTATGTCACATCAAAGCACTTGAAGATAGATGAGTTGTTTCTACTCCCTGCTCCAAGCTTAGCACAGACCAGGACAAAGCAAGGATCTTGTTGATGAGCTCCACTGCAGCATTCTCCCTCCAAGAAAAAGAAGGATGCTGCAGGTCAGCAGCAGTGTAGCAGACCTTCTGTGTCAGAACAGATTAGGACTCTACCAAAGGAAAGAGGGTATTAGAAATGTAAAACGTACCACAAATGGCACGGAGAAAATGAAAAACTAACAACTATCATTATTTCTCACTCCGCAAGAAAATGAAATGATTAGGGCCTGTTTAAAGTTAACAGAAGGAAATACTTTCCCATTTAACGTGTAATTAAAGTATGGAGTTGGTAGTGGAAGTTTTGGAATAAAAAAGAACACAAGAGCTAAAAGAACAATTAGATGTGTATGTAGAAGAAAAGTCTATTAGGATTATTAAACACAATGTGCTATCTTCTCTGGTTCTGGAAGGCTTCTAAGTACCTAATGACCTTAAGGTGACAAGTCCCAACACAGATATTCAAACAATAGTTTAGAATAAAGTCTCACAAAAAGGAAACAGTCTTTTCAACAAAACCAGCCCAACCACCATCTCCAAAAATTTGTTTATGAAAACTATCTGAGGTAATGCTCAAAACTGAACCTAGCCCCCTTCAGAGTGTGGTTCAAGGAAGGAAAACATTTATCAAATAGCATTAAATTCTGGCCTTTAAACATCTTCCAGAAAACTAAAACCAAACAAATCTCCCAACTCCTTCGGTCAAAGAGCCATTGTCGTTCCAGGGTTTTTGACAGAAATTGTTAAATAGTGTTACTCACAGCTCACTGTGTCTTCAAAGCAACGGGCGCAGTGTTAGAAGATTAAAAGTTTAGGAGTATCCCTTTTAAAACTTAAAATGACCTAAGCGTAGCCTAAATCAGCCCCAGGTACAGCGGCTGGTGCCTCAGAGGCTCCACAGTGTAAACCTTCCTCCAGTTGAAAGATCTACACCTGCCAACACTTCCACAGGGAAGGACTTGTCCCTCCTCATGGGGTGGGGAGCCCCTGGTTTCCCCGTGCCTCAGAGGGCAGAATGGGTAAGAAAAAGTGAGCAGCACTCTAAGAAGCGGTGGTTAAACATCCATGAAATTCAACAGGGGCAAACGTGAGCATCAGCGAGATGCTTGTTTAGAACCTTCTTGGCTCTGCTACAAAGGCAGAGCTTGAGGACTGACTGGCTGGTTATTCAGAGATGGACTGGACTGAGCAATGGGGACAACCAATCCAATTTAGGTTAAAATAAATAAAGGAGGGAAAATTGCACATTACTCAGATTCACACATCACTTAATGCAGATCTTGAAAGATAAGCCAAAGCGCCTTAAAAATAAATATCTCTGGACAAACGTGGTAGGAGTAGGCAATCTTCTGATGTCCTTGATGCAGGCCCACAGGACACGTGAGAGAGATGCGTGCTCTGTGGCACAGAAGTTATTCCATTTATCAGCTCTACACCGTCCGTGTCACATGAGAATTATATAACAATAACAATTCTGGAAAACTCTAAAACCTGTCAATGTTTACAAAATTTCCACCTGGCTTTTTAGAAGAATGGGGATGCTAATGAGCTGCAAAAAGAAAAAAAAAAACAAAAAAAAAAAGGCAAAAAGAATGATGACAATACACGACGAGAATTTAGGGTGAGTCCATCTGTGATTTTACAGCAGATTGCTTGAACCTTTGCAGTCTTCTGGGCCTTTTTGATGCCACCTCATCTTTACACAAACCTTGTTCATTCTCTTTGGAACAATGTCACTTTGAATCATTAGTCTCAGAAACTTTACAGAGATGTCTTAGAGGCTGCTGGTACAACAGTGGGATTCTCAAAAGAACAATTTCCAGCGCAACGTGCAGGGGAATTACACTGTTTCCCAACTGCAATTGTTGGCCCCTTCTTTTGTGTTTCGTGTTATTCCTTTTGGTGATTTTTTTTTTTGATGTAGCAAACTGAATTCTTCTTGAAAAATAAATTATAAAGTGGGAGTTTTCTGAGCTGTCTGCACAGTATTTGTTTCATCTCCCAGCATATCACTGAGACTGGCACTCAGAAAGGAGCTGTTTGCCAACTGTCACCGCAAAGCGGTTTCTGAGCTGTAGCCTTGTTGCTGGATCTCAAGTGCTGTGTTGCATAAAATATATTAGCAAAAGTTGATCTTTTACAGATGACCAATACATACTAAGGATCAGAGAAAATTTTCTGAGACTTTTTTTTTTAATGCTAGCTTTTCTTTTGAACAGATGAATCTGTACTAAAAAAAAACCTAAAGTGAGCATATTTTTATTTTATAGATCTCAGCAAACACCTCTCCCTAGCCCGGGTTGCTCAAAGTCCCCTTCACCTTGGTCTTGAACACATCCAGTGATGGAGCATCCACAGCTTCCCTGGACAACCTGTGCCAGTGTCTCACCACCCTCAGAGTGGAGAACTTCCTAATTTCTAACCTAAACCTCCTCTTTTCCAGTTTGAAGCCATCATCCCTCGTCCTGTCACTACAAGCCCTTGTAAAAAGTCCCTACCCATCTTTCTCGTAGTCTTGTCTGATGCTGGGATAACTTTCCTCTCTAGTTATTCACCAGTAGTAGTCTCAGTGTCCTCCTTATCATCCAGATGAAAGGAACAAACCAGTACATTTTATTTTAGGAATAAAGGTATTATAAAACACATAGGTTTGAAAAGAAAAGAGGGAAAAAAAAATAAATAAAATCAAGCTCCTACCCTGACAGTGACCATATTCTTTTATTCTCCTGCTGTATCAGGAATTTTCAGCAGTAAGAATTCATATTTCTTCTCATTCTGTGAAATAGAAAAGGCTTACAATTCTGTGAAATGTAATGTACAGGTTTAATAGGATTGTACTCTTGCCTAATGTCACAGTAACAAATAAATGCAATAGAAAATTGCTGACACAATAGAAAACTGCTAGTTCAACACAAATGAGTCTCTGTAAATAAATCTGAAGTAATTTCTCTATACATCTTCGCTACTGCTTTAAGCTCTGCTAACAGTCAGGAGCTGGCACGGCATTAACGGGGAAGAGGGGGGGGGATCTTATAGCAACCTCCTCAGTGTGTTCCAGCACATTGCAACTCCAGGAAAGAGTCGCTTCATGGCTGGGCTCTGAAACACCTTGCTTGGGCACAAACTCCCCTTGGAGCCCGTATATGAAAAGGCTCAGCACGGCACATGGTGATCTGGTGGACATGGGACTGTGAGGGGATACGATGGTGCTCCCAGGCACTTGGCAGGGGTCACAGACTTGGGGTCAGAGCTGTTGCAACACCATTAGCACCACATACCCTGGGTATAAGAAACGAGAGCAACTCCTCACCCCTCCTGTCATCAGTTTGGGGCTCTTTCTGTCACCCTTTCTTTACTGGCACAGGCTTTCTTCTGACTAGCAGGTCTGGTGACAGTTACATTGAGGAAATGCACATTAGCCCTATCCCAACCATTTTCCACCCTGCTCGTATTGGGTCTTCCCAGCATAAGACAGTACTACGCCTTTCCCACTGCTGGTTTTATCATGGCAACACATCTGCCAGGAAGACCACTCAAAGGGAGAACATAACATGCAGCTGACAGACTCTTACACATTATATGAGATCATAAGTGAGCCCTATCTTCAGTAAAAATAAACAGCAAACCACCAAAATTCAACAGTGAGTACAGTGGCTGTTGTTAGGATGGAATTCTGATGGATGAAGCAGATAGACCTCCTATCAGTTATTTTATTATAAACTATATCACGTAGTCATAGATTGCCTCCTGATGCTCAAAAGAGTGGTAATTGTTTTGGTCAAGAGAATCTGCTTATTTAGTGCTACTGTGACTTTCCTTCTGTGGAGGGCTGGCCTTGGCCAGACACTCACCCAGCTGCTCTCTCACACCCTGTCCTCAGCAGGACAGAGGGAAGAAAATTAGATGGAACAGCTCATGGGTCAAGGTAAAGATGGGGAGATCACTCACCCATTGCCTTCACGGGGAAAACAGACTTGAGGAGAATTAATTTCATTTACTGCCAACTAAACTAGAGTTGGATGTCAAGAAAAGAAGACAAAAAGAAAAAGTAAAACACCTTCACCCTCCTATCCCCCTTCTTATCTTCATTCCTTCATTTCCAGCTCCACCTGCCCCACTAAGGTCTCTCCAGGGAACACCTCTTCCCCCTTTTCCCTCTCCTTCTCCCATCCTGATGCTCAGAAAGCTCTTTTCTCTCACTCTTTTCCCCTCGCTCCAGTGTTTTGCCCTTTCTTAAATAGGCTTCCCCAGAGGTGCCCTGCTCATGGCTGAGGGGCTCCGTTGTGTGCCCTGTGGTGGGTGGGTTGGAACCAATGATCTGCTTCCAGTTAATGTCCACTACACAACACAACGTGTAAGGAATAAGGAGCGGCAGGAGGACCTGGTTGTTGCAGTGTTTACGGGCAATCTCCCCGGGTGGTTTGATTAGCTGAGGAGCAGATGCTATTTTCCCCCCCCTTTCTTGATGTATTTTTGTTTGGAAAATTTGAAGCTGATTGCACATATGCTTAAAGTTTAGGTATGGAGATATGGAAAAATCTAAACAAGTAAATGCCTTTCATGAATATTACCAAATAGGCACCAAATATTTATACTAACCATTGGATTTCTGTGCACAAATGTTTAGCTGACGCAAACAAAGGGACTTGGTCGGTCAAATTTTCTTTAGGTTAAAAAAGGAGTTTATCTTTGTTTCTGTCCTGGTTTAATTAACTTCCTTGGTCCAGATGCCTTCATTGAGCTGCATCTGCAAAATATTTCTGAGTCTAGGTATGACTAAATCCTCCTATCATTTGGCCTCATGGCCAAGATCTAGAGGAGCTGAACACCTGCACTGCTCTTCCTCGGGTAAGAGTTGTGAACGCTCAGCACCCTAAACCATTTTTATAGGCAGTTTTGCATACCACAGTGCTGCAAGATTTCTCTAGAAACTTCTTTCTGTAGAAGCAATTGCTTGTGGAATGCTCCTCAGCACACAAATACACACACACACACACACGTGTGCCCTCCACCTTTCATGGGGTGAGACCAGAGGGAACGTGACTTTAATGCTGATTTCAGGAATGAGTGGGCAAGAGGAAGCAAGTGCTGGCAAAGGCATCTGAGAGGACTTTGTAAACCTCAGCTGGAGGGATCATGGGAGTAGGATGACCAAGGACCATCTCCTCTCTACAGAGGTCAGCAACCAGAAGGAGAGGAACCTTTACTAAGGAGAATCAAAGGGCACCCTATGACACGTTCCCTCCTGGTGAGCCCAAAGCAATTTTTTTCTGACTGCATCTCCATCTTCCAGAGGAGAAAGATCAGGCCCATGAGGAGGCGAGGCAAGGCAAAGTGTGATCCAAGATCACAAAAACCACGACAACGGCATCAGAGCTGGCTTGTCAGTAAGCGTCTCAAGGTCATCTCACTCTTGAGTCACCATTTTGTGTGACTCAAGGGTCTGTCGTTTCCATCGAACAGATGGATGCACACAGCCCACATTTTGATGCCAGGAGGCAACTACTCTTCCCCCCATAACAGTCTTTTTATTGTGGAGGGAAGGGTAGGAATATTTAATTGATGTTTTAAATGAAATAGATCATCCTGATATGAAAATATTAAGAATGGGTTTTTATATGTTTTCCACATTGCACCAGGAAATAGAAAGACAGAGATTTGGGGTTTGTATAAGGTTTTACTTTGATATCTCCTGATTAACCAAGTAGAAGAAGCTGCATTTTCTTTCCTCCCATGCTGAGTACAGGGACCTGAGCGTGTACATCTTCCCGACTGTCTGCACTGGAGTTCACACTGAGGAACTGATGTCAGGAGTGTTGGCAACAGTCATATTTTTAAGGCTGGAACGAGTGTTCTATCTACAAACTCAAATCACATCTCAAGAGAAGAATTATTCAGCAAGGATCTTCATAAGTAAAAGAGAAATGGGAAGCTGTTTTCTGATCATAGTGGATATTTTTTGCCTTTGTGATCGTAACTTTTGTTTCCTTTTCCAAAAGGCTTCTTGAAAGAAAATCCTCCTTCTTCTCCTAATACTTTTGAATGCATTTTGCTATAGCCAGGATGGCATAATATAGTTTACCCAGATGGTCTGAATAATACTGAACAATTCCAGCCATGCCAATTGCAAACAATTTTGTTGTAGAAGTTGTTTTGTAGAGGGAGAGAAATAAAAAAAAAGTAACTCATACCACTGACTGGTGTTTTTTGGTTTTTTTTTCCTTTCAGAAATAGACCTGGCAAAAAATTAGGACAAGAATTCCAAAAGCAACCAGTGAATGTGGAGGGGGAAACAATAGCTCAAATAAAGAGTGTGCTCATCCTGGACGGATCCTGACTCAGCAGACATTTGAAATCATGGCTTAACATGATCAGGAAATAGATTTTATGTGCAACAACATAGTAAACATCTACCCAGTGTGCCTACCCAGTTCTGTGTTACACAGATTTAAGGCTCAAAATTATTGTTTTTTCAACAAAAAATGAAAACCTGCCATTTCTTGCAAGAGGTTCCCTTTTTACCTGTTTTCTTTTGTTTGTTTGTTTTTAAACCAGAGCTCTCAGTTTGGAAATATCTGGGGTACTGATATTTCAGACCTCATTTCCCATGAGAAACCAGTGGATTCCATAATTCATTGCAGCAGCTCAGCAAGTGGTGAAAACTATATGCAACGTAATCTGCTGAGGGAGAATCACGCAGCCAGAACAATGGCAGGAGAAAGATCCAAAATAGAACTCCCAGGAGCACTCTGGCAGTATTTTTTTTTTTTTTTTTTCAAATAATAAATGTTCAGTTTTCAATTTTTGGTGAAAAGGTGATGTATTCTACAGAAGAGCTGCCTACCTCCATCCAGTCTGGTTAACTCCTAGCAGGTGACACAGACACCGGCTCATTTATCTGGGTAGGGTCTGCACACACTAACATGGCTTGTGTTTTTTTCTTCTTCTGCAAGGCCGTGGCAGGCGATGGCACTTACAGAACACGTGTCTTGTTAGCTGCTATGAAACGTGGTAGGAAAGACATAAGACTCCACTAAATTCTCCAAGCTACCACTGTACTGTTGCTAGCTTAACAGCAGTAAACAGAGGTCAGCATTAAAGCCTCTCTGATTTCATTTTCCACTTACCACATATTCCGTAGATCAATCATGGGCTATGAGACAACACGGCCCCTTCCACAGAGAGGAAAGATGACTTCATAGTTAGGGCATTAGACTCGAGTTTAAGCGATTTGGGTTCAATTTCCAGCTCTCCTATGGAATCTTGGGCAGATTATTTAATCGGTGGGTTCCTATCCCCCCAGCTGGGAAGACGATGACACTTCTTTCGTCACTCTCGTGGTTTAATCACTCAGAAAGCACTTAAGGGCAGGAGCTGCCCTAGAGCGGCTGTCGGCATGCGGGGCTCAGCACCGCAGACATCCAGCCCTGCTCGAGGAACGGCCGCGAGCCCACAGCAACAGCGACGATAACCTGTTTCCAGGGACACAAACCCACGGCGGGAGGCAGGGCCAGGCAGGCATTGGCAGCACCCCGGAGGTGGCCGTAGCTGCATCGCGAGCAGCAGTCGCCAGAGCAGCGGGGAGCGGGGGCGATGCCACCCGGCAGCCGCGGGCCGGGGAAGCCTCGCTGCCTGCCAACCTCACCCGTCACCCGGAGAGCGCTGGGCTGCCGGGAGCTGAGCAGCGTTTCACCCCGTGGGGCTCGTGACGGCCGCCGTGCCTGTCAACACATTCTATCACTCTCTGCTTATGCAGACGATTTTTTTCCCCCCTTTTTTCCTTTCTCTCTCTCTCTCTCTTTTTTTTTTTTTTCCTGATGTATTCATCACTGGGCTGCAGACACCTAGTTAATCCATTTAGAACCTATCAGCTCTGTTCATCGGCTCATAAACCCATTACCTCCGAGGCTCTGTGCTCAGGGACACAGGTGCCAGACCAGTGCACAAAACCCAATTGAGTTATGTAGCAGGCGGCAAGGCCCTCGGATTCGTGATTCTGCCTGCACGGGGAATTGCACGCGTTATGTGGCAGCAGCCACTTTATTAAATATCGATTTAAATCACAGCCTTTAATCAAATCCGATAGAAGACCTTTCTCACCTCCTGTCTCTCCTCCCCCTCTCGGTGCCTCCTCCGTGCTCTCCCCCTCTCCCCGGTCCCCTCCTGTCTCGCACGGGTCCTCCTGACGATGGGCGACGCTCAGGAATGAATAGTTAGCAAGTAGTTCGACAGCAAACCCTTATCAACAGTAATGAGGCATTTGCGATAATCGAGTGATGAAATGTAAATGGGCAGTAATGAGCACAATTACATCCGCTGGGGAACCATCAAAGCCGCTTCTTTCCCCGCAGATAGATGAGCTCCCTCGCCGCCGCTGCCCATCGCTGCCTGCGCACTCAGCACGGAGCAGACGCGGGGAGGGAGGTGGCACCGGGAAGGAAGAGCAGGACCTGGGCTGTGCCTCGCCGAAGGAGCTCGTTGGCAGCGGACAGGTAGCAGCCGGGCTCCGTCCCTGCTAATTCCACCTTCGACGGTTGGCCTTCGCCTCCTTCTCCCCCACCCTCCCCCACCCTCCTTCCTGGTCCTCAGGGATGATTTGATTTGCCGCAATGTTTGAAAACTGCCTCATTGTGCTAACAAGATTAACTCGAGCCTGTGTCTGTTTGATACACTGGAAAAGCGCGGGGGTGACTCGGACTGGCTTTCAGCTGGAGCTGAAAGAGCCAAGAAATGGGACGGTTGCCAGGGAACGGGCCCGACGGCAGCTTGTGTCGTCCTCATCGGCGAGGGACCAGCCGGGATCGACACCGACGCGTTCGGGAACGGGGGGAAGTCGGCACTTCCATAATCCGACCGGGGAACGTTAACAGCTCAGATCCCAGGAACTGCTCACCCAGAAATAAACACATCAAACTGCATAATCTGGCCCAGTTACTCCGTTTACACCGGATAATCTGTGCGGCTCAATAGCGATAGAGAACGGTCAAAGACCCAAGGTTAAAAAGTTGGGTTGCCGAGAAACACGTGTGGAAAATACCCTGGTGCCTGCTGGATGTTTCACCAAACTGCTCTTGACTCTCTATTTCCTGGGTCTCACGGGATTTAACTGTTGCTTATAACCTAATTGTCAGTGCCCTTATTTGCCTGTTTTAAAGCCATGTTATCGATGGAGAATTATCACAGGAGTTTAAGAAGTGATTGGCTAAGGAAGTCTCATCAACTGTGACTTGGTTTTTTTTCTTCCAAGTCATGGAAAGGCTTCTGGTATGCCTAAACCCTGACATGATGGTCAAAGTTCTGTTTCAGAACGTTTCCTTGCATTAAAACGCTCTTTAACTGTGCATTCATTGCATCACAAGAAGAATTCCTATGCAGACAAATCTCCTCCCTACCAGATCAGACACCTGAAGGCCAGGCTCTCAGAACATGTCACCTCATGGTAATGAATTCCACCAGTTACCTCGCATGCCAAGCAAGAAATACTTCCTTTCATCATGCTTTAATCTTCTGCCTTTTAATATCAGAGAACATTCCCTACTCTTTGAGTCAGAAGTGGCTCCAAATGACCAATCATGGTGCAGGAACCACATGAGTAAAGTAACCCAGATCCTGGCAAGAGAATCACATCAACTTATCTGGGGACTAATTACATCAGTGCTGCATCTGAAGAGAGATGACCAACGCATGGGTTTAGGAAAGATCTCTGAGACGAGTCAGCCTGGTGCCATAGTCCACCCACCCGCTCTCAAATCAGAAAGCAGCTCAACCTTGGACAATCAGATGGGTCAAGATGGTCGCTGCTGCTGGTGGTCATAGATGGTCTTCCTGATGTGCTAAGGAGTTACTTAACATTATGGAGTTCCATCCCCCCCAGTATCTGGGTGCTTTTAACAACACTCTTTTCGGTGCACGTCGCGTTCAGAAATACACCAGGATCTCTTACTTATTAGAAATGCAATAGCTGTTAAACTGTATTAGTTATTGACCTTCGTGACAATAAACTGTAGCAAGGGTGGCCTACAGTAAACATGGCTAAATCATAATCAGCTGGCACAAGGTGGGTATTTCTGACCGTTTGCTCTACGCTCTGTAAAATGCATTTGATCACAGTATATAAAAATGGGAGAGTGCTGTATACAGGTCCGAAAACGTACAGAGTTTAAAGACATACTCAACCAATTTATCATTTAACTTACAGCTTCGCAAAAGCTATTAAAAAACGCTCTGAGCCTGGAGGCCACACATATGCTACAGCCCTGGAAATGTAAAGAAGTTCATTTGAATCCCTTAATAATGACCTTGACCTACAGAACAAGGTGTACTTATTGTCAACAATTCATCTCACTCTTGACCCTGGCAAAACGCCTAACCCTCGAACACTTATAGTGGGGAAAGAAAAGCTTGGGATTTTTTTTTCTTAGTTTTTTTTTTTTCTTCTTTCCCCTGGTGAAATGGGCCAATTTTTTTCCCTGTTTAGCAAAATCTGGAACACAGATCATTAGAATGCTTTTGGCAGCTAATTTGAACATCAGTGACTCAACTTTGAGAAGGAAGCCTTTTTCTGCCCTAAAGAATCTCAGAGAGTTTTCAGACTACAGTAATTGAAAAATCCCTAAACACTCGCTCACAGAGGAGATACACATTACTGCAGGAACAGTCTACAAATTGTAAAGTATTCAATTTACATTCTCAGTACCTCAGGGCAGTTGTGAAGAATTTATATCTTCAGAAACCTTTGAACTAACAAAAGATAACATTTCACAGCAAAGTCTACTCGCATAAAAGTTTTTTAACTCCCTTCATTCTTATTCTGAAGGAAGCGTCTTTTGCACTTCAGGAACCGAGGCTCAACACAGGTATCTGAGATGTTAAAAAGGAGATGGAGATGGAAATAGAGGTGTTAAAAAAAATGTAATGGACGTACTGCATCTCATTTAGAACAGGAGTTCATTATTCACCAGTCCACACATGATGTATTCTTGCTCCCAACTTGATGTCTTTTTAAATGATACTTCGGTTTGATCAATGTGCAAAGATTCTTAGTTATATTAAGGCCCTTTATGCAAAGGGCTTTATAATGTGTAGGTAACGGGCACAGCTACCCCCTGGGTGAGGGCAAGAGGACCTTTTTTCTTCCCTATGTGCATCAGCCGGGGTAGTGTGTAGTGCCATTCCTAATGTGGTCAGCTGGCTACAGCACCCTGAGTCTTCACCTGCTCAGAAACATTGCATTTAAAAATTAATTTTGATAAGACTCAGCCCTGACACTTGGGAAAACTGAAAAGACAGTCCTTCTCATTAAA
>WTSP01016050.1:26376-63962 GCA_025331215.1 Actenoides lindsayi
TATATTTCACTTGTTAAAAAGAGGGTCGCTTCATAGATTATATCACATGGATCTCTACCAACAAACCAACCCTTTCAGAGGTTCCTCGGCAAAGCAAACGGAAATCTGTGTATCTATTTAGGACCAAAGAACCTCAGGGGATTCATGGAATAGTAGGTAACTTTAACACCACGCTAAAACCACACGGAAGTCAGAGATGGCATCTGGCTGGCACTGGAATGTCATGAGAAGATGACAGAGGCTGCTAAATTCTCAGGGTTCAAGCTCACAGAATCAGGCCTCATTTTGTGTAAAGAAAATTGCTCATCGAAGCAGGCATCCCGTTTGCTAGCTAGGAAATGATCTTTCTCTTCCTCTGCCCCTTTTCTTGATCAAAGAACACTCAATATAATTACCAATCTAATGACATCCTTTTGCTTTGACTTTGTTTTAAATTTCTACGGGAAAAGAGAAGGGAGGAAGGACCAAAAAAAAAAAATATCTGCTTCGAGCCAGCCCTAAATCTGTGATTACCATATTCATGTCCAACACTAAGTACGATGTGGAAACATTAATGAAAGTTTTAAAATGCAATCATTGGTTAAAGTTGGGTTTTTCCCCCCCCTTCTCTATAAAGAAATTGATAAATGTTTCTATTAACTAATAACCCAGGAATCAACAGTCTTATAAAACCAGTTTATTCAGCCCAGAAAATTAGGCAATCCATCATGACTGATTTGCTCACATTTTCCCCTGCAAATAAGTGAGATGAAAACTTTAAAACCAATAAGATAATGCACTTAACAAATTCAGCTGAGAGAGATGGATAAACTAAGATGCCACTGGCATCAGTTAAGGAAAATCTGTCGTGTTTCCAATTATTTGAGCAGATTTTGTATCCCAATTTGCTGCCAGACTGGCTGCATCCCCCACTCCCCTCTTTCAAACTAAATCATCTGATCTTAAATCAGAACAAGCTCATCATATCACACTATGAAAGGCCAACAGGGGATAAATGACACCAGATGTTATATGAGTTTTCTTTTAGGCTTTCATTTCAGACTTACTGCATTCCCCACGCTGCTTTTTACTTGTCAAAAACTAAAATGTGCTTTGATAGATAACAACCCTATTTTCGTCACTGCCTGAGCTTAGAGAATACCATTAAGTATTGATATTGATGGTGCTTAACTAGGGAACGCAACCTGGGACCGCAGCAAGCGGGATCCTGAGGTACCCTGCAGTCCCCCAGACGCCTTTTTCTTGCTCGTCCCGGGGTTGTTCTGTTGTTGCTGCTGGGGGTGGCATCGGGATGCACGCTGGGTGGTTTTACAGTGCAGAACGGGAGCAGCGCAGAGCCAGGCAGGAGGAGCGAGGAGGGGCAGGCACGCTCACGGACATAACTCTTAGGCCCATCTGCTGCTGCTGTCTGAGCTGCCGAGGGAGCCGGTATCATACGGGAAGGCTAACAATGAACTTCTGAAGCCGAACCGAAGGCTCGCTGGTGCGAAATCCAAGGCGCATCGGTTTAATTCGCTTCGCTTCTAGTTTTCCGGAGTCATTGTGTGCCCAGCCTGGCAGGGAGAGGCTGGAAAATGGCAGAAACAAAGAGCAGCAGGAGCCGCTCCTCAGCGGTGGGAGAAGCAGGAGTGGAGAGGCTGTGCCTGCCTGTTTGTGTCCTCAGGGCTCACCCACCAGCCCATCTCCGGAGGGAGAAGCTGCTCTGGGGGAGACAAACCTGACGATTCTGCCGAGGTGTGCACAGCCTTTTAAAGGCCAGCTTGGCCGTATGCAACGTACTCGCTGTGTTCTCAGGCTTAAAATGTCTGGCTGGTGCTGCAAAGAACCTGATCTACAGAACACGTGAACCCCCTTGGTGCAGGGCAAAGAAATGAATGAATGAATAGGTTAGTCTGGAGTGGGAGGAAAAAGCCACTTCTTTCTACAGTGCCATAAATGATTGGCTTTAAGATTATTTATAAAGCTACAGTAGCCTTTCATAATTGCCACAAATATTTTCATAAGAAAATACCTAAGTAGTGAATGGAATTTAACTCTTAATCTCACAGTGACTGGTGACATCACATCACAGTGGTGTTTCACATCCCCATGACAGGATTGTCTCCCAGCTGGCCTGGTGCCTATGTTTGTACAGAGGCACTACCATGGCTTTGAATACTCTAGTCCACTGCCTGGGAGTAGCTTTCTTGTCTCCTGGGTGGCTACAGGAGGTGACAGCTTAACCTCATCGACTTTCCTTCCAATACACAACGCAGAGGCAGGGAGGGAGGGTGTTCACACATCCTCTGACTGCAGCTGCTGGCAAGCAGCGTGCTCCAAGGTGCACTGAAGTCAACAGGGTTAAGCCTCAGGAGCAATAGAAAAGATAAGGGTATGGTCAGCGCGAGCGAGAGCGGCAGAGGCTCTTCTTTACAGAACAGAAATGCTCAGTCACAGACTCTGCAGCAGAATTCAACTCCATTTAAACACCACAACAACTTTTCCCTCCTCCTCAACTCCTGCTGCCGCTGCCTGTGTGTCCCTGCCCACCGTGGTGATTCCCCTGGCTTCCGCAGACAGCATCACCTCTGCGACTCGTGCAACATACGCTCGGTGAACAAAACACACCAATAAGCCAGCAGCTGTCAGAAACCATGACCTACAGCACTAAAAAGCACCAGTTTGGTTTGGCTGACACTCTGTAACACCTAGGTAGCACAGTAAGAACGAGCTGGCCTCGGCTCCCGTCCCAGCAGACCTGTTCAAGAAGGTAGAAATCCCCATCACCCGACCTCTTGTCTTTCACAGGAATCTAGTGAAATAGGGCAGAAGGTGGTAAGTTGCTTACTAAACTAAAAGTAACTAACAGTGGAAGTTTAGGCAAAATGATGCCCAAATCCATCATCTATTCAAACTACTGTCCCCCCAAAAGGGGATGGAGTAACCTTTTCCTCTTTTCTAAAGGCCTGATTATTATAAACGCAGTCAGATACGCTAGTTGCCAGATGAAAGAGAAAGCCTCCCATCCTCTCATGCTCTCTTCCAATGCTAATTTATCTTCCTGCACCTGACTATGCACCTGCTTTGTGGAAGAGGGACAAATTGCTTTCGAATCCGTGGGCACAAGGGGAAATGCCTGTGACTTGGTAATCCTCCAGCATCATCAGGGAGAGTCATCCCTACTGTCACCAGAAATACAAGGTCTGTGTCCCTCTGGTAGCCAAGACAAGCGTGGTTTGAAATGGGCCATGGTGGGGAGAGACATCAGGGATGCCACCTCTGCTCCTCCAATGGACTGGGAAACGTGTTGTCCTGCATGAAGGTACTCGGTGCTTTCAGTCAATTTGAGCTGGGGCTTTTGGCACCTCTGGAGGCCCCTCCTGTAAGGGTTCTCTCTGTACATGGATTGCTCTGGTGGAAACTTTTGCCCAAGTTTGAGATTTTAAGTGGAAAAAAAACATCTGTGGAAACTGCTTTTGGAACCTCTCTTGGTGGACAGCTGCCCTGGAAAGCTTGTTCTTCAAACCAGGAAAGGAAAATGGCCCTCACGACAGTGTGGAATCAAAGAGGGTTGAACTGCAGGAGGAGATGCTGATGACAAACTGCTCTCAACCAAAGTCCAGGCTGAGTATCACAAGCAGAAATTAGGCAGCTAACACTTCGGCATGACCAATCACTTTAAGGAAAAAAAAAATAACTAAACACTCTGCTGACATGTAAGTCATCAAACAGGAGCAAAAGTAATCAAATCAATGACTTCTTTCATTGTATGATACTCAGCTGAATCCCACCCATCCCTTGCATAGGCCACCGCTGCAGTAAAATCACCGTGTTCTGCCACTGGCCTGGCAATGGAAACGAGCTCCTAATTTAGTTATCACATACACTCTGCTCTTATTGCAGAGCTGTTTCCTTCTACATTTGCTCTGATCTAAGACACCCCGTCCCTGGACCGAAGATAAAAGGGACAACATTGAAATACCCCCAGCAGTAACCCTCTTGAAATAAAAGTCTGGGAATTACCAGCAGCCCGCGTAGATATCTTTGGAGATCACAGGAGCAACTCTGAATTTCCCGGCATACAACTGGACAAATATTTGCCTGCTCATATCTTTCCAGTTGAGAACGAGGCAGCCAAGTAAGGGGATTTGAATGCATATTGGCTTGCTGCCTCTGCTGGTTTGATTTGCAGACTGGCCAAGCAGAACGCAATTAGTGGTTATTGACACCTTTACAGGAAGCACTCATAAGGGAAATGGGAAATTGAAAATGTCCTTTAAAAAGATGGAAGCAAAATACTGTATCAAAGCTTGCTGGTAAATAAAGAGGAGCCCAGAAAAGTGCTCAGTCAGAATATTTGTATGTCTGTATCATTTAGGAAAATCCTATTATGGCTTTAGCCACAGAGACATCCCTGGTGTGCAAGATAGAGGCAGTTCATAAAATACATAGCATTTTCAGCTTGAAAATAGGGCAACCTATTGCTTTCTGTAGATGGCTGTGTTACACCCCAGTTCCCATCAATAGAACATAATCTCATTGCAGCAGGCAATACTCAATATCAATGAAACACTGGTATTGGAGGTATTTGCAGACTGCCAGTACCTAAAGGACAGAAAGACTTTGTGTTTTTACAAGGGCCAATATCTCTGGAACACATTTATGAAACAAGGCAGCACACCAAGGAGGCAAACGAGTTATATGCATGTGTCCACTGAGCTGACTGCGGGTGTGTGTTTGCTCTTTCTCCCTCTCTCCCTCTCCTCTGACACTTTCTACTGTCCCTACCTTACCATCTCTTAAGTTTCACAAGCAATGCCTTTTATGCAATTAGTCCCCTGCCAATTAATGCCAAATTAGATGCCTGCTGTCAGCATTCCCCAGCACTGACAGAGTATGTGGTAATCATCTGTAACCAGGATAATGCTCTAAGGAGTCTGCATTGTTCTCTGGAAAGGGGGAAAAAAAATAAATAAAAAAAAAATAAAAGGAAAAGAAAGAAAAAGAGAAAGAAAAAGTCTGTTGCCCGTCCACTTACGCTATCAGCAGTCAGTGCAAAAAATAAGTTTTGTTGTGCAGTTATCCCAATGATTAAAATATAATAGGCTAATGAGATTACAAAGCTGATTGTGAACAAGACCAATTGTGTTAATTGGAGACTCCTGAATGGCAATTTGAGCTGCTGCCGCTGCTGAGTTTTGAAATATAATCAGTTTTACTAATTTTATCTGATTTCTTAATGAAGCTTGCCTTGAGCAATTGTTCTATGTGTTCTTTAGCAAACAGCGTGTGTCATAACTGCTGACATTAATCTTGATTACTTTAGTTAAAATAAATAGTTATACTTGGGCGGCTTTCAGAAAATACATCAGAGCAAATGTAACGTTAGGAAGAGATGGGGGTTTACTTCTTGTATTTGTTGGGTTTGCTGTATTGTATTTGCAAAGTCCCAACTGTGAAACACGTTTCTTGTGTGACCTGATCCCCTTCAGCCTCCCCGGCTTGTTGCCCACCTCCCCTTCAGAAGGCTTTTTTTGACTTCCACAGAAAGAGGGATAAAGGCAGTTACTTGATTATGAAAAAATCTTTACTAAGAGGAAACAAAACGACGCAAAACAATCCACCAACAAAACCCATCTCAGGGAAAAAAAACCCAAAACCCAAACCAAACAACCTACTACAAAGAGCTTTTTCATGCATGAATCTCAAAGTTGGCAGACACAGTCTCAGCACCTCATGTTCCAGCTGCCAGTACTAACACTCGAGCCGTATAGAAACGCGCTCTCTGGTATAGCTTATTTATTTTTATGGAGGATTAATATACTTAGGATGGCTCTTTGGAGCTTTCACAGTGCGGTTGATGGGATGCGGTACCGCATTGCTGCTTACAAAGGGACAAATAAACATTAACAAAAGTAAACAGTAGAAGCAGGGAAATGGGAATATAAGTGCAGCCTGAATTAATGGTAAACATAGCTAGAGATTGTTCATATTTCAGGACTCCTATTATATTATGGCCTTGCCATTACGTGGATAATCCTTTCATAATTAAGATAACGGCTAACTCGTCTGATAGCCGTTATAGATCTTTTTCAGCCAGTATGCTTATATGACAACATAATTTGCATGTACTTATTACCCGACTATAAAATGTGGGGATTTTATATGTAGTTGCATTGATTAGGTACTTGGATGATAAATAGAAACCATTTTGGGAAAGATGATATAGGATATATTAAACATTTATTTCACCCTCTCTTTATAGCCAGGCATTGGTTTGGTAAATTAAAAGCGTTTAGTCTGGCCTGGATAATAATCTATGTCCAATTAGGATCTAAATATGTATAATAAACAGTCTGGCTTTTAATTCATATTCATGGAGCAATTTCTTTAGGGTTTTAGAAAGAACTGCAAAGTTTTTTCTCTAAGACACAGTACTCTAGAAGGGGGGAAGGTCACGGACAGCAGGACAAGCATGGGGAGCAGCTTCAACACAGCCCTCCCAGGGACTGCACCGAGTACCACATTGTGCCATTTGCTACTCAGATACAACGGGGGGGAGTTGGGATTTCCCACTCTACCTCAGCGCTTCACTGCGCTGCTGCTTGAAGCACCACAGCCAGGAAAGGTATCAGCTTTTTAGGGGCAACTCTGACTTCTATGGAGAAGCTGACATCTGGCATACTGTGTTTTCGCTCCCTGCCCCTGAAAATATTGCCTTATATTTAAAACTCCTTTCTGTCCTGTTGAAAAATTGAGCTAGAAATTTTGAGGAGATTAAAAAAAAACCCAGCCCAAACATAATATGCTTCCACAACAACCTTTCCTTGAAATAATAATAATAATAATTCATAATTGTGATAACCACGACTGAGAGCCTCATCTAGGAGGGGAGTGTCCCCATTAGCCCGGGGTCCCTCAAACACCAACCAACATATTTCAGACACGTTGTGTAGGCTCATTGGCCTCTTTAGAAGGCCTGCTTTGCTCAGCGAGTAAAAAAAAAAACACATGTGGAATTGAATTTGTGTATTCTTGCTTCTGCTTAATATGAAATTGTAAACTTAATGAGAATCTACTTTTACCCCACTCTGCCTTCCTTAATGAGAGCTAATTGAATAGAACAATCTTCATTTGGCAGGACACATCACGAGAGCTTGTCTATACTTAGAAATTTACTGAGATAACTAATCTAAAATGGTTGAGAAATATCCCTACAGCTTTCTGCCCAAATAGCTGTTCCAGAGCAATTATTTCAAATGAGCTATTTTTGCAAATTTTCAAGTGTATACAAGTCTCAAATCTAATATCTGGCTGACATTACGTACCCAACTACTTTTTATGGATCAACTTATTTCATCTGGTAAGTCACACTGTAGTGATCAAAAGAATAGAGTAACGTTGGCTCTAATTTGTCTTTATACTACATATATATATATATATAAATATAAAAGCATTAGTGCCACTGATAATTTGACTCTCTAAGACCCGAATACCAATTCCACAGTACCAGTTGCAAATTCCCAGCCCCAAATACTTTTACAGGTACCACACAGCCTACTTTGTAATAAAATTTTTCACCCTTTCTCTTCCCATTAGGGCTGAATAATTTATTTCTCAAGTGCTTTCCCTGCAGTTTGCAGACAGCCGTGCTGCTGTAACTTTCAAAGGTACATTAGTGTGTGAAAAGCCCTATTTTAGGTCCTTGCTGTGCTCGGTGCAAGTGTGGCTACCAAGTTTCAATGCTGACATGTATTTCTTTGGGGTCTGGCAGCGCACCAAAACAGCAGCCTCTGCTAGAACAGCCTGGATTCAGCCGAGGTGGATTGATCCTTTCTTGTTATGTGTGAGAACCATTTCCCTCAGCATGACCACTGCTTTAATCTTGTGTTTTAAACACCGACAGAATGGCAGATTTTACAGTATAATCTGGAAAGCACAGCAGCCTGTTAGGAGAATGAATCATTAACCTAGAAGCTATGTTTAAGTAAAAAGGATAGACAACAAGAAAGGGGGAGAGAGAGGGAGAGAGATTGGTTTTGTTCACGATTTAACACACAACTGTGACCCACCCGCCCCCAAAACACATTGCTGGAGCAGGAATAAACCTCACTGTAAGCAGGGCAGGGAACAAGGGGCAATACAAAAAGAGCTCGAGCAGCACAGGGGAGAGAGGAGAAGGAAAAATGAATTTTAACATTTTCTCTGCTGCTGCTGTATTTTTGAAATGCAACTTGTGCTTTTATGGTAGCAATGTTCTGGCTGCCACACTGATGTAAAAAGAAGAGCAGGAAGGCATGTTGAGGATGGACCAACTGATATAAGTGGGGATAAGAGAAGAGAAAACATAGATGTACTGGTTTTCATTCTATTCAAATCAAGCAGGTTAAAAGAAACTTCCATTCGATTACAAAGCTGGGCCATTTTTGTTTAGAGGATAACTAGATTGCAGCTCATGTTGATGTATTAATCAATTTGCAGAGGGAGAGCTTCTGGGACAGTTTCTCATTTATACAACTGTCCCTTCTGGATCGGGCAGGGCAGATTAAATGTAATTTACACCCTTGTTTAAGTTTATTTTACGTTGCTACGTTATTAGTGTAAATAAGAATAAGACCCTCTGCTCTTAAACTACTCCCAAAGGTGGCTTAAATAATAGAGAGCCAAATGTGAAACTGATACTATTCATTCATTACCTCCTTTGTCCTAATAGAATACATTTTGCTCTCACTTACACGATTGTAAATGTGTTGACATCACGGGCACGTAGGTGGAGCAGGAGAACCTGTGTGAGCATTGCTATAATCACAGTATTTACATTTGCTCATCACATGTACACATGTAGCTTCCTTTCTCCTTGATTGCAACCAGGAGGATGTTAGATCGACCCATTATTACCGTTAGTGTTTTGTTTGTGGGTTCCATGTTCAAATTTGACCCCTTAGGAAGAGACCACGGAACAAAATAAGCCTTTAAACTTGCGGTTAGGGTTGGTGTGGTCTTAGGGAACACATTTTTCCAATGTATGACTTAAATCCTTTGTGTAAGTTGAACTTGTGCTGCCCAGTTGCTCCCTGCAGGTGGTATTCCCCGGTGCATATGCAATCCATGTGAGCAGCAGGTTTTTTTCAGACATCTCCCCGGATTTTTTTTATACATGCCCGAGTCACCAGAAGTGCTTGAGGTCAATCAAAGCAGGGTGGGAGTGAGGTGATCCACAGAGGTGGCTGTTGTCGTGTGTCATATCATTTGGTGATGCAGTGATGGAGCAGGTTACTGTGCCAGGATGCATCGGAAGGAAAGGAAATGTGTGTGAAGGGAGTTCATAGCACCAGGAAAGCTCAGGCCTGGCCAAGTACTTGTATATACACTGAGCTATCTGAGGAGACATCCTGCTGACCTGCCTCTGATGGAGCACATCAGCTGGGTTTCCCATTTGCTGGAGGGAATGGGGAATAGCTCTTTTTCTATTCTTCATTCAAACTAAGGCATCTGTAAACAAGAAGCAAACTCATACCAGATGGGATCTTGCTTTTCATAATGCAAAGACCAAAATGTTATTTAATTTTTCCAAATTGATTTACTATGTCAGGCAACTCTTCTGTTCTAACGGTAGGAACTCAGGAATTGGGGGGTTTCCCCACCTCATCCAATAATACAGAGTGACTTATCTCATGAAACCTTATGATTTCTCTCACACCCCCAAAGCTGAAGCCACAGCTAAATCAGTTACATCCTGGGAATTAGAAAACTTTCAGAGAAGACACATGTGCCTTTACCTTCCTCTCCTCCTTCAAGCCATCTCTACACATAAGAAAAAAGGTGGCATTACAATCCCTGCCTTTGATTATATTTTTTTTTATACAATCACTTCTGAGATGCTTTTCTAAGCTTTTTCTTTTTACCCTTACTTTCTCAAGTGGATCCGCTGCAAAAAGATGGTTGTTATTTTTCCAGGCAATATTGACTTTAAATTATGTCATATAGTCTGCATTTGGATTTCTCTTTCAGAAGAAATCATTACCTCAAACTGTACATACACACAGCTGAAGTACCTTTGCTGTATGTAGATTTTATTTTCTTCTCATAGCTAGGATTTACATCTTTCTATATTGTTTTTATACTGCTCTCTGTTCTATCAGGGTTTTTTAGCATACTGGTCGTGCGTGGCTGTGGCTTTCTCTGTAAGCCTTTAATATATAAGGGAGCTTTTTTACGTGCAGCAAATAAGAACTGTTTCATTTCACAAAACAAAAGGAAAAAGTCCCAACAGATTAAGGTGGGGTTAAAGGCTAAAATTAGCCTATAAATGCAGTCTGGCACTTAAACAGGCATGTAGTTTTAACTATATGAATATTCCCACTGAAATCTAGGACAGGGAACTGTATTTAGAACAGTTTTTAAACACTCTTCTGACCAACTGGGGTTGTAACAAGTTCTGCGTTCAAGCGTAACACGATTAGCAACCATGAGGAAGGAGGGAAAGGGGAAAAAAAAAAGTAGGCTAAAGAATTATCCTGGGTTGCCTGCAGAGTGATTTTGTTCCTGAAGCCTTCCCTTGGTAGGCAAAACTGTAAGTCAAAGGATGCTAAGGCAGCAGAAGCAGGCTGTGAAGCAGCTCCCTGAGCACCCAGGGTTGATGGGACAATCATTTCTGAATGCCAAAGGTTGAAGGGCTGGAAAAGACCTGAAAAGTGCTGGAAAAAGACCTAAAAAACGCTGGAAAAGACCTCAAGTGCTGTAAAACACAGGGAGAGGTTAGACCGTGGTTCTTTAGGTTTGCAGCAGAATGCAGTCAAACTCAAGCTGGTTTACCTCCCCTTTCCTCCAAAATTAAATCACAACTGACAGAGTGAGGAAAAGATTAACGCGTTTGGAGTTTGGGAGCAGAAAGACTGACTCGTTCTTGTTTATGATGCTTGCCTGGTTTGTGATTTGGAACAAAACTGAAGTATCCAGCTAGATTTCTCAAACACATGCCAAGCACAAAAGATTGCCAGGCTTCTCAACCTTCCTGGTGACATCATCTGAAAGGCCGTGTAATTCCCCGCGGATAAATATCCGCAGAGGTCACAGCAGCTTGCTTCAGCAGCTGAAATCTGCTTGCTGTCCTCTGCACACCTTCATTTGGAGGATGGTTTATGATAATGATCTAATCTGGGGGATGGAAAAGTTCACAGGCTGTTCATAAGTGAATTGAGAGCTGGGTACAGAGATTAAACTGAAGGTGTGATCTGGTGGCAAAGTAAAAAAACCATGACTTATCTAGATGGCAGACCCAGACGTCGTCCCCTTTATCTTTCTTCCAGAAGAACTTGTGATCTTATGGAAAACTAAGAAAAAATAAACAGATCTCTTTCCTTCTCCCAGTATCCCATAAGACAACTGTCAAAAATAACATCTCAGTGCTGCACAGATCTACTTGATCCCTGTTTGTTCAAAAAGATGTAGCTATTTCACACCTGCTGCCTCTTAGCTCTGCGATGCCCCGCGGTTTGAAGCAGTGTTAGTCTCACGCTGAGGTTTTAAAAGCAAGTCAGAGCACTGATCTTGGGGAATCCCGAGCAAAAGTCTCCAGGCAAGGGCCAGGCTTGATAGCTGGTCACACAATAGAAGAAACCTGTCTGGGTTTATTTCTGGTAAAAGAAGTCCCTTTTTGAGAAACTGGATCTCTAAAACTGCAGGGCATGATACAACAGTAATAAATGCATAGAAACTTTCATATTTATTAATTGCACAGATTATAAGATGGCAACCAGACAGAGCAGCTTTCGAAATTGGGATCAAGATTTTTCTCTTGTTTTAAAGCAGCCACTCTTTTAGCTGCAAATTCTCACTCAGAACCCACCAGTGAAGATTCTGATTATCAAGAGACTGCAAACTGTGTTAGTATTTGAGATAAGGTAAACAAGACCATCACCTGAAAAGCACAGCTAGTTAAAATTATCTTGTTGCTATGTCCCAAGATGGACACAAAAAAACCCCAAAACAAAGCACAAAGTGACTCTTCCTAAAGTCTTGTCCCAAATCAGTCAATAAAAAGCGATTTCCAAAAATCACTTCCTCACAAATTACTTGGAAGCTTCCATTCAGCCTTCTGAAACATGAACCTTAGTGGCAAGAAACTGCAGTGATTCCGAGGTCAGAAAGCAGAAACTCAGGCACTGGAATTTTATGTAGTTTCTTCAGAACTCACAAAGGATTTGGGAAGCCAGCTCCTGTCCTTTGCCTCAAGATCCTCCACCCATTTTCCAGAACTGGGAGATCTTCCTGTACTGACCTGGATTGTTTTCCTTACAGGGGGGAGCGAGTCTCCTCCCACCCTATTTTCTTGGTATTGGTTCTTTGATCTTCCTTATCAAACTGCTTCTTTTGGCCGTCTACGGGGCATTTAAAAAGCAAAGCGTGTGCAGGAAGAGCTCTGCCACACGGCAGGTACGAAAAGCAACAGTGCTGACGATTTGTACAAATAAGAAAACACGGTGCCTCCATTTGACCTGGCATTGCAGGTGTTTTTCCAGGTACACTGCTGGGGTTTGTTCCCACTGTGGGATTCCATTGTTTCCCACAAAACTACAAAGCAATACTTCATTTTTTTTTTTCCCTCTTTTATCCCAGTAATTAGTCATGAATGACACTGAGACACACGCGGGGCGAGACACCCCCGTCCAGTTTTATTTGATGCTCCTTGAAGGAGGCTCAGCGCTCAAAAAAAAAAAAACCCTAAACCAAACCAAACCCATTTTCCCTGCCTCCCTCCTCCACATTTCCCCAGGAAAGCTGTGCGGGCAACACTCTTCAAACGGTACAGCGACAGTCCCTAGCACGCTGACGGGGAGCCTCTGAAATTGTCCCCCATAGGTTCCAATTCAGCCCCTGAAGGTTCAACTTGAGTTTAATTTCACTAATCACACGGGGACGGTTATTTTTTGCTCTGGCTCGGCTTCTCTCCCACAAGCGAGCGCACACGCGCGCACACACACACACACACGCGCGCGCTCTCTCCCTCCGCATCCCTCCTCTTCTCTTGCACTGAAGTCCAGATTAGCTCTGACCATCCCCGCACGCGAGCGGGGAGCGACAACGACGCCACGCTGCCCAAGACCGCTCCGCTTCGAGCCCATTTATCCCCATTTGCTGTGGTAAGATTGATTTTATTTTATTTTTTTTTTATCATCCTTATTATTTTTACCATTCATTTTTATTCTTTCTCCTCCTCCCGCGTCTCCCGAGTTTATTCAGCTGGTTTCAGAAAGCGCCGCAGAGGTGGGGGCAGAGATCGTCTTCAAGGTTGCTGTCAGCTGGAATTTTATGTCCTTCATTTTCTCTCACTCTGTATGCCTGTCACATCGGCTTAACTGTGAGTAGCGTACTAGCCAGTACCTCTGGCATACTGTATATTAATAGAATATTGATATAGCCCAAACACTGTTGTGGGATTCATCATTTGGTAAATCCTCTGCCGTCTGCAGTTTTACAGAGCCGTTTAATTAGCAATTTTACAGCCTCCTATTCTCTCATTAAATTAATTAATAATTAAGTTCAAATATAGGCATCTTTAATGTCATAATTATATTTCAGTTTTATGGTCACCAGAGTTTAGCTCATTAGGCAAGGTAGTCATAAACCATAGCTCTGTTTAGGGGCTGAGGCACCGAGGCACAGGTTCTCTGCTTCTGCTTGGTATTATTATCCTGCTCACTTTCTCCTCTTCCTCACCCCCCCCACACTGCTTCCTGCTAGGACTGGAGTTTTGTCCTGGGGCAGCCCTTTCTCCTTCCTAGAAAAGGTTGAAAAGGATCCCTGACACGCACCCTCGCAACCCCCTCCCCAGCTCAGTAGCTCAGCGATGCCGGCCTCTCACGGGTCCTGCTTCCTTGCAAGCCCCAGGGACCACCACCCAGTTTGCTGTAGCATCTTACTGGTGGCACTTCACTCCCCTTTGACTGTCTGATTCACCAAGGCACGGGGATCATTTCACACGGTACGAGAAGTTGCGCGCTGTTTTATACGCAGTGGATTTATTTCCGTCATTATCGCTGATTAAACCAGCTCGGTGGAGAAGGCAAAGCAAAACTTGGCTTTGAAATCCTCCTTATTTAATTTTGTTTGCGCTCGCATAACCCAGGACAGCACTAATTATCTCTTTAGCGTAGCTCATATTTCTAATGTAATTCATATGTAAATTGTAATTTCATTCATATGGGAATGTTTGTGTTCCTCGCATATTCTCAGTAAAGAGCACAAACAGCCAGTTGAAACTGTTTGGAAATGAAGCAGTGAATTAAAACTGTTTGGAAATGAAACAGTGAATTAAAACTGTTTGGAAATGAAAACTTTATGTTGCCTTTTTTGAGCCGTCTTTGATTTGTTTGGGGCTTGTTGTTTCTCTAATGAATCACGATTCAATTGGGTGGCTAAGGCCAACGGATTCATACTCCTCTCTGCTCACTGGCCTGCTTTTCCTTCTGAATTGGAAAGGCTTGGGGGGGGAGAACTTTCTGCGTGCTCACTACCTGTGGAAAACCTCATTGTATGACGACTATTATTAATAACAAATAATTATAGGGCGTATTTGTGTGACTACAGAGCCCGCGAGCACGGCGTGGCACCCTTTGTGCCACTTTGCCACCCAAACGGAACCGGGAGAGGGCAGAGCAAAGAGTGTTATTTTTGGATCAGAGCATGTCTGCTAATATCAGGTCAAAATTTTAAGCCCAACCCAAGTTTTTCCATCTAAGAACCTTGGCGTTTTTGTTGCCTTTGAAAACCATTGAACTGCTTAACGTGGTACTACTGCCATCTCTAAAAACTGCTGCTCACCACAGCGAAGTGGCCTTTAGGTGGGGCGAGTCAAAGCTTTTTGTTTGTATGAGTAGGACAAAGTTATTCCCAGACTGCTGGATTTTCAGGACAGGTTTGCCTGCTCTACATGGGAATTGCGCTGCGGTACGCGCTTAGAAACAGCAGCAGAACTAAAAGAAAGAGCAAATGCAACAAGCTGGGTGTCACCAGGAGGGTGAGCTTGAGAGCACTGCCAGACAGTGCAGCAGAGAGGGTGAAGCAAAAGTCCTGAAGGGAAGAGGAAGGGTAAAAAGTTCAAATGAAAGAATAATTACACCTGAAGAGCCGGCCAGTTACTGAAGGATGATGTCAGCGGCAGTGTTCTTCGTTGAAACTGCCCTGCCAAAACTTTTCCTAGGCAAAATTGCACTGACAACACTAGGGAGGTAATAAAGGTCTGTTTCTCACAAAGAAAGATCTTTGCTTGGCTTACACCTACAGAAACCACCTGTGCTGTAAGGGCTGGAGCCAGGCCCACAGTCACTGCTTTGCCCCTTCGAACCGTGACCCGACCTGCCAGGGGCCACAGGACAAGAGCTGATGGTTTTAAACTTTCAGGGAGGAAATTTTTCCTCGTGTCTAACCTAAATCTTCCCTGGCACAACTTGAGGCCATTTCCTCTTGTCCTGTCGCTTGTTCCTTGGGAGAAGAGACCGATCCCACCTGGCTCCAGCCTCCTGAATTTCAGGGAGTTGAGAGCCAGGTCTCCCCTGAGCCTCCTTTTCTCCAGGCTGAGCAACCCCGTGTCCCGCAGCTGCTCCTCACAAGACCTGTTCTCTAGACCCTTCACCACCTTTGCTGCTCTTTGAACATGATCCAGCCCCTTGTAGTAAGCGGTGAACAGACACATCAGCTTTGTAACCTCTGCCAACCCCCCTCACCAAACGCACTCTCTCATTTACAGCAATCTTATCTTTCTCAGGCTTCGGGCCCTCCCCGAAATTATGCTCAGCTCAGCAAGGCACAACATCAGGGCGCTATTGAGTGGAGCAGAGCAGAGGGTGGACAACATGGATAAGAAAGACCCCTGGTGGGGTTTGGCCGTGATCACATAGCCCCCAAAGGCAGGTACCCCGGGGTGGGACAGTGCCCCATCCAGGGCAGGGGTCCGGAACAGGCGTGTGCACAGGCACACACACAATCCCCGTGACGACACCAGGGCTGTCCGAAACTATTCTCAATAATTGATTTGCTGTTTAATTGAACATCATGACTGACTAACATAGCTCATTACTTTACTCATTAGTTAATTATCGAAGAAAGTAGGACAAGTCAATAAAATGGAAGGCTGTAAATTCCAATACTAATTAGCACCATTTCCTCAGAGACATATTTAAGGGCAGATTGGCTACCCGAATGTCCCCGGACCTTGTAGATGAAGGGAAAGGGTAGACTCACCATAAATCTAGATTACCAGCGAGCCAGGCTCGTCAGCAGTAAGTAGTCAAGTACACGAGTGCTGAGCTAGAGCCAGGCACCTTGTTTGAACTGGAATATTGGAACACAAGCAGCACAGAAATTTCTATTTAAAAAAACCCTATAAAAGTGGGGGGATGGGAAGGGAAGGAGCAACGCACACCAAGGAGGATCCAGGTTTAAAATAAATTATGCAAACTGAACTACTTCTGCAGAGCACAGGTGCTTTCCTAAGCTCCCTCCTCTCCAGTCTCTCTCACGTGCACTCAACTTCATCCTTGCTTTTTTTTGGCAGTCCAAATCCTAGTCCAAACACCCCTGCGTCCCTTCTGCAGGGGACATGTTTTGGATGCGTGGGTTCTAATTTATATCTTATGTTGTGTTTATAATAAAAAATAATAATAACAAGATAAACTATTCTGGTAGTGGAAATTATATTCTCCTGCTATTGCTATTATTTTTTACATTATCTCTAAAGTAAGTCTGAAATACCAGAGGTAGAATTTAGTAGGTCCAGCAGAGCTTTAATTGAGCCAAGAAGTGGTTGAAAACAAATAAAGGCAGCCTCAAAGAAGACTGAAAGAAAAGGGGGCAAAGGGAGTGTATGTATGCTTATATTAATGGGATGTATTCTATATATACATGAGCTTATGTATAGATACACATTATATATACTTAGAAGTGTACGTATAGTAAAAAATACATGCAGACACAGCTATCCATCCACATACATAAATACATACTGAGATATACATAGGGTATAAAATACCTACTGCCTATGTAGTGCTTGTTGCTCAGCAGGAGGAAAATCAGCAAATTCCTTGAGTTCTGCAGTTGAAAAGCCCCCAGGTCTTACTGGCTGCCTTTTAAAAATCAAGACAAGGGGACTCAGCCTATGGAAAGGTTCTGTTGAGATACTGGTACAACAGTTTGGCTAAATTAATTATAAACAGCTTCCCATCACTAAATGATCAGGACAAATGTATTTTCTTAACTCCTTATATTCGGAGGCACATCTTGTGAGTCTTCCCCTTAGCAAATACCTACTTTTGAAAAGCTAATTTCCAGTGAGGAGAATGAAAATGAAGATCAAAAGCATTACCTGAGCTCAACTTAAGCGAAGAAATCACCCTAAGAATAGCTCTCAGTCTGGAGCTTTAAATATTTAGCAATTCTAAAAATATATTAATGGATTCATGTAAAAAAAAAATTGCTAACAAATGTCCATTACTTGAATTCTTGTATTTTGTGTCTGCAGTTCCGAGCATTAAGCAACAAGCTGTGATTCATGTTCAAGTGCTTTAAAAAAAGCACCTTGTCAAAGTGTTGTAAAGATTGCATGGATTGTTTTCAATCAGCAGTTTCGAGAATCTGGCCTCTGGTGCCAATACAGCAAGTCTGAAATTTAGGGCAAAAAGGGGGGAATGTGGTTGTTTTGCTTAATAGAAAGCTGCTGGTAGAAATAATGCAAGGAAAAATTTCTAATGATTTTAGTAAAATTTTAAAAGGAAAAAAAAAGTTGTATTTCATTATCCAGATGTGGGAGGCAATATTAATTTGGGATGTTCTCTTCATCAGTGAAGGAGCATAAAACTCCCTGCCATGTAAAACTGACCCGAGACAGAACAGAGAGGAAAAGATTTCCCCAGTTAGATGTTCCCTCAGTGTAGGCACAAGGTGTGTCCAGCACAGACAAGCACCACACACTTGCTGGCAGGTGGAAGCTATGAATTTATAACACCCAGAAAAGCAGGAGATGTGCTCTCTGCCTCGGTTCCAGACAGTGCCAAGCACTCTTTAACACTGAGATTTTTATTTATTTCTATTTTAAGTGATTCTGGGTAGGTCATGCTAGATCCCTCCTCAACTCCTTGGCTGCAGGACCTAGGGAAGAGCTCCCAAAGTGAACAGCCTCCAGATGGGGAGAGGACCCAACCTCCAGCTTTGAGTCAGGCTTTAGGGGTCCAAAACATACACTGAGCCTCAACCTGTGCAATGCTTACATTTTACACTGCTGTTTGCCGTGCATGACAGAATGTATGTACCTAATGGCATTTGAAAACTGCATTTTTAGCTTCTCATCTGCATCCGTTACCACACATACCGTAATTGGAGGCAGAAGTCGATTATGGGGTGCGATACCCGGAGTACTCCCTGTCAGAGGGAAAACGTGCAGACTGGAAGTGCTCTGGTGAATTTGCAGTGGTCCTCTTTTCGAGATGGAGCCCCCAGGCCCCCGCAGCCTTTCATCAGCTGTAGCTGGGGTGAAGCTGTCAGCTCCTGCTTGTATCCTGTCAGCTTCGGTACCACTTAGAGCATCCCTGACAAACGCACGGTGCACACTTAACAGTCACTCCGGGAGCAAGCTTTTGATTCGGAAAGAAACTTTCTGAGGTTCTGCTTTCTACAAAGGAAAACTTGTAAATTATTAGGGAGGAAAATGGAGAAAACCACCCTTCAATCACAACTCTTTTGTTTTAATGGAGAAACCCAGCTGTTATTTTTTTCTTTAGCAGGATGATGGATGGCTCAGTCCAAGGTGAAATCCCAGGCAGCGCAAGACAGAGCAAGGGCTATCGTGTGATGGGGACAGCTCTCCTCTGTCACACAAACAGTGGCAGCCCTATCACAGAATCACAGCAGCCTGCTATTATTAGTGGGACTGTCATATAAATTATTCACGCTGAAATATTTCTTCAGCTCTGGTGCATTCAGAAGTTTCCCGTTCAGGATTTAAACGTAAAGACCTTCTCCAGCTCTACAAACTGCCCTAAATACCTTCCCCCACACACCTCTCGGGTTGCTTCAACAACATAATGGGTATGAAAGTGGGGCTGCCTGGGATGAGTGACTTCCAGCAAAGCTCAAACTACTAAATGCATTTCAAAACAATGCAGCCTCCCATCCACACCCGAGAATTCTTCATACGTAAGTTATTCGATCGCTCTTTCCTTATCTGTTTCCTTCCTGATACATGGTGATTTTTGCTTTTATGGGCAGTTTATGAGCTAAGACTGTTACATCCTAATTAAAGGCCCTTCCTCCTCCTCTGGGGAGTTTAAAAAGCCTAATAATATTTCTTCACAGAGCTCAATCCTCCAATATCCCTGCTGTAAATGCAGCTGAATCTTACCCAACAGTGACAAAAATAAGGCCATGTCACATCTGAGCAGACTGGAAGGGTACAAGGGGAGGATCAATGCAGCCCATAGTGTTTGGGTAACCCACAGTCCCCAGGGTCATGTCATTTCAGGAGGGAAATTTTTGTAACATTACAACACTGAGCTCCTATGACCACACCGATTCCTGGGGACTCGGCCATTCTCTGTCCCACAGTACGAAAAGCTTCCCGGACAGGCTCCTTCCCTAACCCCACTCAAAGAGGACAGAAACTTCCTTGGAGTTGCTCAAAGAGTTAGAGTACTCCAAAGACAGTATTTGGGGGGCTTCTAATGTCACTTGTCTAAAATGGGAGCCCCCAAACCCTTCTGGTCTCCTAGAGGCACTGCATGAATATCATGGTAACCTCAGCTAGACAGAAATCAGGAAAGTCATTCTAAATTAATTAGAAATTAAATTAAGCATTGAAGTAATTAATATTTGTGTGGCACCAATATCTAAGTATTTATTACCACTAGTATTACTGTTGCTGCTGTCACTTTTACTATTTGAATTAATTTTTTTATTATTACTGTAGCACTTAGAAGCCCCCACCACAGATGGGACCACTACTTGCACCAGCCAAACAGAACAAATCATGGTCCCTTCTCCAAAGGGTTAAAGAGCAAAGACCACACTTATGGAAGTAGTTCTGGTTCTCCCAATACGAAGAGTTTCCAAGTGGAATCTGGTAGATTATTTAAAGGAAAAAAAAAGGTATTGATTCATACTGGTTTCAGTGGGAGATAGGTGCCTAACAGGGATTAAAATCCAGGCGATCGAGGCAGCTAGCGACAATGTTTACTGGCAGACTCAGTGAGCTGAAGCACAAGGCACAGGTTTAGGAAAGGAAAAACTAAAAAAAAGGCAGCAACAAACTTTTGCAGACTTGAAGGCGGGAATGTTTCCAGTTGTGTTGAAAAAGACACAAAGCTGCACCCAAAGCCAGGCCTGCCCGGCTTGCAGAAGTGCGAGGGATGCGCGGCGTGCCAAAAAGAGTCCGAGTGAAGCCACCCATCCCCGTTACACATTGAGAGGCAGACAATGAGGAAAGAAATATTTGTGCATAGATTTGAAAAACCCTTCTCTCCCGCAGTTAACATTCATCACATTCTCACTGCCTCTCCCAGTCAATTCTCTCCTTCAATTAACCAATAAGTCAATTCCTTCCGTCCCCCATCAGAAAAATCCCCCTCTCAGCAAAAAAAACCCTGCATCACTTCACTATCAGATCAATTCCCCCTTCCCTTCTCGCTGCTCAATCGATAGATCTCCTCACGTGCATCTGCTGAGCAACAAGCAGGTCAGGGGAAAGAAACCCTCCTAGGAAGAGCCTCTCCTTTTGTTTGGCTTGCTGCGTTCGTACGGGTGGCTCGCTGGGCACTTCCTGAGCACACAAGTGTGGTAAACCCTTGGAACAATACTGTAGAGAATCAGATTTTAGACAAGAGAAAGATCTGAACTGAGTTTTTCTTTCCAATGGCACTGCAGCCATTTGGCTAACCAGAGGAACTGGGTGTAACACCAGAAGCACTCCTAAAATGTTACTATACGAAAACAAACTGAAAATTGAGGATGCAATGACAGGCTGTGCCATTTTTAGGCAATATATGGCTTGTACAAACCATTCTATTCCACTGGGCTGTTCTGATTTAGGTAAAGGTAACAAGAAGTGCCAGTACACAGAGCTCTAGACATCCTTAGGTGGCAAGTGGAGACAGCTACGCAGAAAAAAAACCACGGTGTGTTCAACTAAAGAATGACTGTAAGCCAGGGACTTCTCATTTGACTTCGCCAGAAATCATCAGTACAGTTCAGCACATTCAAGATGTCTTTGCAAATCAAAAAATTAATGAAATTTGGAATTAGAAAAGCACAAGCTTATTTGAGAGGCTGCTCCTTCTGTACAAAGCTTAAGCGCAGATACAAAGCCAGAGACTCCTCCATCCAGCCCTGGGTGAAATAAAGTTACCATATAACTAGACAAGTGACAACGCTCAGCAGATCAGGGCATGAAGACAATAAATAAATGAATAATTAAAATCAGAGAAGTTTAGATTGTATAAACTAATACAATTCACCAAATCCCAACACCGATACCAGTACTCGCAGCAACGAAAGGGCAAGGAGCTCACTTCCAACAGAAACCTTAAGAAATAAATTAGAGCACTGCTTGAATATTTATTAATAAAAAGAATCCATGGCATGCTAGTGAGTTTGCCATTCCCATTCGCTAGCTTCTGTCAGAATCCATTTAGCCATTAACTGCTCATTTCAACCTAGCAGTCCAAGGCGGTCTGAGGAAAAACGTTTCGGCCGATGATTTTATTTAGGGAAGACGGCAAATTTGGGCCAAGCCAAACTATTCATAAACTTGTGCTGAATTTTATTAGTAGGTCACCTGAAACTAAAAAGAAACATTCACAGAAGTCAGCCCGCTCCTTCCCCCTCGTTTCCAAACCATGTTTCCAGCTATTGTCGCAAACTGATTCTTTTCTGCTCTGGGGAAAACCAGGTCTCAGTTTAACCCATTTAAAAAAACTTTTGGAGCAAGTGCAACTTTAGGCACCATCATCTCCCTCCCCACTCCCCGGGAGAGCTGTAGGCTCCTTTGGGAGCCCCGCTGGCTTTGAGTGCCTTGCAGCTGGGCACATCACTTGCGTCAAACAGCTCCTGGTGTAAGACCTCCTCCCTGCAAGAACGCTGCATCCCAGTTTGGGTACCAGCAACACCGTTGGAAGGAGGTGGGACATGGCACAGTTCCTCCAGTTTAACTCTCTGCAGGATAAAAGAGCTGGAGGTCAGGGTTGTAAAAGAGGCAACAAGACTTATAAACATTAGAAACCTTTTTAAACGGAGAAGTTAGAAGAGGATGCATCTTGGAGACACTAAAATCTTGGCTTTTGAGACAGCTGAAGTCTGTATGCATAACACAATTCCCATTTTCCATTTCACCCTGTGAACACGTACGCGTGCAACGCGGATCCCTTCCGATTCTTTTGAGGCTCTCTGATCCCTCAGAAGCTAAGACTGATTTGCCACCAGTTTTCTCGGCAGAGCAAACAGAGATTTTTATTTTAAGACTGAAAACTCCGTGGCAGCTGACAGTGTGATCTCCCCACAACACAGACGTGAGTTTATTTTGGGTCACATCTGATTGTATGTGCCCTAAGACTCCACAACAGGGAAATCAATCTCTCCTTATTTTGTTGAGCTGTGCTGGGCTGGATAAAGACAATTTTCAGCATTACCCCACGGCCGTAAGAGCTGCACAGTGGGGAGGGAGGGGAGAACTAATTTGTCTGCAAGATGATGGAGGCAAGGGAAGATTGTGGGACAGAAACTGCATCTACCACTCTGTGATAGTGTCCTGATGGGTCTCCCTTAACCTGGCATGACAGAGAGAAAAAGGAGGGGATACAAGACCCTTTTTGGCCAAGCAGTTTTCTTCTCCGTTGTGTGGTACCAGGGAACAATACCCACACAGCACTTGACCAGAAAGGATTTTTCACGCCACTGTCCTTGAAACCCTTATTTTTGTTAACCACGGGGTTTATGGCTTCACTTCCCTTCCCCTCCACCCCTTCCCTCCCAGCTCCGGGTAGCAGGGAAGGGGTCGGGGCAGCCCACTCCCAGCCCCGGGGAGGAGGGGGTGGCAGAAGGCTGCCCTTATTTACCTTCGCCATTTCCCCGTGTAATCTGGCTAATCGTGTGGCTAATCGGCGACGCGGAGGAGCTCCCCACGCCGCAGTCCATAATGCCAACCCATTCATATTTCACACAATGGGGTATTTAATTCATCCCGTGCCGTGCCAAGGCGATCGCGCTCCCTTTGTTCCTCCGTTTCGGGCGGGGGGGGGTCTCCTGCCCTACCCCCTCTTTCACACCAGCATATGTCCCAGCTCTTGCCTGCTGCAGCTGGACAGGGGCTGTTGTTTCTGTTTTGTTCTTCGACGCCGATGAATCGATCGCGGCGGTGCGAGAGGCGGGGTAAGAGAGTCCCTGCGTGGATGTGTACATTAGCCATTTGCTACATTACAACTTCCCAGCAAGGTGACCAAGGAGGCAACAGTGCTCGTGCTCTTCCGTTTTGAATGGCCAATCTGTTGAGCACAGAAGGAAATAATAAATAAAGGACTGGCCGTAGGTATTGTTTCAAAAACCGGCTCAAAAGCCGTGTTGTAGCAAAGGGACGTAAAAGCACCTCTACTCCAATGTACTGCAACCGTAACGACGGATCAGAACCTGCTCTGGAACAGAAGATTACAGGGTTCAGGTATATAGGTATTGAATATTAAATTTAGACCACTTCCCTGCAATAAGCCCATGTTGCATATGCTGTTATATGCACATAAATTGCGTATTCACCTTTACTTGCTGCCCCTCTCCCATTTGGGATGTGCTGACAGAAGCAATAGGATCTGATCTCATCTTTGTATGAACCAAAGGCAAAAAGCCTACAGCGAACACCAACAGGTCAGGATTTAGCCCTCATAGGATGCGTTGATCTGTGGATCAGAATTGTCGCGGAGGTTCTGCCTTCATCTGCCGACTCCCAACCCTGGCTGGCAATGACAGAAAGTCAGTTCTTTCCAGAAACTCTCTTGTAGCCTGCACAAAACAGGTCGTGTGGCTCCATTTCTCTCCCAGGGTGTAAAGAAACGACAGAACACAGCAACTCCCCCTAAATTCATATTACAAGCTAAGTCTAGAACAGAAATACCTTATTTTGTTTTTAAGAGCAACCCTAAATGCATCATAATGTAATCTGGTTAATTAAAAAGTTGTGTTTAGTGACAATCTAAAAGATGTCATTCAGTCCTGGTTCAAGTTCATGCTACTCCAGGGATGCACTGATGGTGCAGAAACATCTAACTCGGGACTTTTCTCTTAGAAATGCCTGAGCCATTCAGCATTTGAGAGTTTACAGTTACAAAATAGCTTTGTGCTACAATCAATTTTCATTTTTACTCCTAAAAATGAGGGGGGAAAAAAGGTTTTGAGCCTCAGTCTTGAGAGCCAATTTTCCACAGAGCGCTCTATGAAGAGTTAATTAATTAGCAGACGTGCAGTATTTTACAGACTTATAAAGAGTGCTGAATAAAGCACATAAAAGGAAAAATTGGTACAGAGTGCTCACCTAGATATTCGGGTGCTTAACTGAACAATGAAAAACTAGAAAATCCAAAATCTTGAGGGGAGCAGAGGGCAAAACAAAGGCGTACTTAAAATTTCATCCTGATGAACAAAAAAATTAGAGTCTTGTTTCAACATCCAGCTTTTTAATGTCAGTATTTTGAAGACTCTACTTTTTTTCTTCGCCTCTCAAAAAACCACAGAATAAGAAAGCCACATCAACCTTCTCAAGCCTAATCTTCCAGGGCACTCTCGTGTGCAGCAGCGGATTATCTACGTGTACATCTCCTGCCAAAGTAAAGCAGATTGGGTTGAAATTGCTATCGGTAGAATTTATACCGTTGGAAAACGATGTTAAGACAGCTAAACGTGTAACCAGCTACCTCCCCCAGCACCCAAACAGCAGGGACGCAGCTACAGTGAGGTAAATGTGCTAATCCCAGCACGCCCTATTCCCACAGCTCCCTGGATCAAATCATTCGAAAGGGTTTTCAATATACAAGTTAATTAGCTACAATGAAACAGCAGAGTAACATCTAATGAAGACCGGGGCTTAAAATACCAGAAGTGGTCTGTTGTACCCTTTCCCCTCTCCTGCTGACATATTCTTTTGAAAGGGGTTCCCGACACAGCTCGACTGTAATTTCACCAGAGATAGAAGGCACTTAACGAGCAGGGTTGTTTTGATTACACGTTGAGCACACTGGGCATTTTTAAACAGGCATATTGCACAACACGACAAGGGTGCCGCTTCTGTATCAGCACCTCAAAATACTGCTGCTGTACAGTATCTGTCTATAGATACAGACATACACACTTGAGTCACTGCCTAAGAACATGACAGTGTACTCCCACTGAATGTATCACATTATATTCTAATTACATACTCAATTTTCTCAGTTCCCAAAAACCATCAGTGCGGGGAAAAGCAGCTATGTGCATTCCTCTCAAAAACTGAAATCTCCCTAAAACTAACTGCGCAAAGTTACGAGGCCAGCAATCAACATCTACAAAAAGCAACTTGCAGAGAGAAGATAACAAACAACAGGGCAGAGTAAACTTAATTACCTGAGACAGATCTGCTCCTCTCAGGAAACACAAGAGTTGCTACAGTTGCATGTTTCAGATTTAACAAAGAACTGAAAAGCCCTAATTAATTAAATGAAGGTCCTGATCCTGACTGGATGGGGAAGTCAGTGAGACTCTACCCATGTGAACCTCATTGCCGGAGTGGGAGTGAACACTCCCTCTCCTGTCTATCAAGGATGAAGCTCATCTTGTAATCCCACCACTTCATTAGCACCTTCTCCAGCACATTATCTTAGCCCTAATCCTCCTGTCACTTTAGGGATTCAGGGTCATTAGAGCACTTGAAGGGTCGATGTTATTGTTGTGGAGGTGTGAATTGATCACTAAGATGACAACTGGTGACAAGTGTGCTTTATTAGTCTGCTACTTTGCCTTTTAATTGCTACTGATTAGCCTGGCTGTTAGAAAGGAAATTTGGACTCCTCCTGCCATTGCCAAAGATTGCACTGCTTCCTGATAGGACCAGCTACACATTTCCTCCCCTGCTTCCCCCACAAAGAGCCCATTTAGCATTATAAGTTCACCCGTCCTCAACGGAACTATTTCTGTGCTTAAAATCAATGAGGTGGGACCCTTTAACCCTCCCACTGCATTTTGTTTAGCTTTTGATTGATAACATTTATCTCTTAAAGAAAAAATATTTGATTCTTTTCCTTCCCGAAGACATGAAGAGGATCCTCTTTTGTCCCAAAATCCCATTTTAAACATGGCAGTTCTTACTATTTGAATGGATTTCCCAGAGGATGTCCTTGCTTTCCAAATTTCACATTACGTTTAAACTACACGTTAAGCCAAACTAACAAAGAAAAAAAAATATATATAAACTTGCCAGAGTTCACATGCTTCAAGTCTTAATTGCTGCTGACCACAAGAATTGAACTTTGAGGGCCAGCAGCAAGTTATACTCAGCTTTTAGTTTTACAGAACTCCCTGCTTAAAGAGGGGAAAAGTAATACAGAGGGAAATAATAATAACAATAATAATAATAATAATAATAATAATAATAATAATAATAATAATAATAATAATAAAAACAACCAGCTTGTTCAACCTAGCCAGGTAGGATAGTAGAAAAATCTTAGTGCAGCATAGCTATCCTAACATACTTGCTGAACAGTGACAACATTTGCATTGTCTGGTTTTGTTTCATACCAGGTTAACCATATCTATAAGAGATCATGCTTAACAGGAAGCTCGTATCAGTGCAGATCCCTGTAAGCTGTCTGTTCGCTGTCATCGACACTGATTCAGAAATAACAAGGACAACAAAGTGAAAACAACTCCCAGATCTCCTGGTTCCTATTCCAAAACCCACATAAAAAAAAATCAGTCTCTGGATGACAGTCTCTTCCCAAAACCAAGTGCTAAGCCTAAATCAGCAAAAAAATAAGAACTTTATCAAATGCCTAATCTTGATTTGTGCACTGGAGACATTATAAAATGAATCTAGCTGCTCAGGATGAATATTTGACCTTCCTGGAGTCATCTGCAGCGTTCAGGGTTATTTTACAGGATCAGTATTTCACATCTCAATTTTCAAGGGTGACACATTTCCCATGAAGAAAAGCTGCTGCATAAAATTCAGTCATCGGCTCTTTGAATTTAATTGTGGTCAACAGAAAACTTCAAACAGCTTGTGCAATAATCTGATCTCTCCTTTCCTCTTAACCATGCTTACGTAGATCTTTTGCACAGGAATTTTGTTTGCTTATTAAAAAAAAAATCTTGAAGGTGATGGGAGCTTTTAATTATCTTTTAATATACCAATGCTATTATTTGTCCAAGAGTACGACTGTTTATAGATAGGTGTATGCACACAGGCCTGTTCAGGAGAAACAAAACTCCTTTCCCTTTACCTCCACAGGTGAGCACAAAGCACATCTGCTCCTGCTTAGAGTGTTGTTTGCTCTTCTGGCCCCACTGTCTTCTGCACAAAGAGATTCTGCTCAGTATTTGGATGGAAGTTTCTGTAGACCCTGTTTTAAACCATAGCTACTTGAACTTTGCTAGTTTGGGTTTTAAAACTTCTTAATTTAGCAAAAGCCCACGTGCAGTCAATGTAATTTCAGTCTGAGTGTTTCACCTCAGTTTTGATTAACCAGTAGCTGAGCAGCTCAGCTCACCTGAAACAAACTGGGCTATGTGGAAATCATACCCAGCCTGATTACATGGGGTATTTGGTTGATGGGCAGGATGATTGGGAGGCAGAACATATCTGGGAAGTAAATGGGAACAGGTGAGTGGTATTGAGGTCACTTCAGAAACAAATATTAATACTTGCTTTACATAGTTTGCTCTAACAAAAGTAGCCTTAGGAGATAACACATCATCTGGCGGGTCTTCTGGAAACAATCATACCTGGACATTCATGGGTACCAACAAACAGAAGGGTACCAACAGATGTGTACCAAGAAACAGAAGACACTCTTAAAGGCATTGCGACAAAGTGGCAGAGCAAGATGTGGTTGAGATGTTTCCTTACCATCACCACCCTGATGGTTCAAAATTTGGTTCCCACAGGATGTAATTTTCCCTTCCTGCAACAGAAAAGTAGTGAGCAGCTCTTCCTGGAAGGAACTTGGCTGACTAACCATAATCTACTCATTATCATTTAGGTAAATCATAAGGTCAGAGAGGTTTTTTGGTTTAAAAAAATGACCAAAAAAAAATATTTCAGGGAAATGATCCCTGCTTGTCTGTTGAGCCTCTCCAGTGGTTTGAGATCTTTCTATTTTACATTAGAAAACACGGACTGCTCTGTTGAATGGCCTTCAAGTTTCAGTAGAAGTAAGCATCAGACAGCAATTTCTGTGGTCAAGCCACCTCATGCTGCTGAGCTGGTTGCTCCAGGACTACTGAGATCAGAAAGGTATTGCCCTCTTCTTGAAGCTTCCACTCCCTTAAAATCTTAGAAGTTCAAGATCTTGCAAAAGAATAGTTCTGAGTAGATCCAAAGCCACAGAAACGGCTTTCAGGAAATTCCTATCAAAGAAGGCAGCCCTTACATGAGATGGGGAGCAGTAGCTCATAAGAAAGGATTCTGAATGCCTTGGGGAGGGAGATCTTGGTCTACTGCAGTGGCTAATTATGCTAACTGGATGACACAGAGGGGACAACGTCATGGAGAAGCAATTTGGTGCTGTTAGCCCTACATCTGGTAATGAGGAAACCACTACTGAAATATGCTTTGATGTCTAAGGATGGAACAGATAATTTCAAAGTTTTAAGAGAAGAATCACAAAATGAAAGGACTGAAAAATATGACAACAGTTGGGAAAAGACTGCAAATTCCTCCTGGAGGAGAAGATCTAGTGTCAAAAGGGAAACTAGGACCTCCTGGCTAAAAGCTGGGAAGAGTCACACTTTGAGCTGGAGGAAGACATATATTTTTCAGCACAAGAAGAAATCCATCCTCCTAGGCAGAGCTAAATGGTTTTCTCAGAGACTTGCTCTTTTCAAGCAGAGCATCAGCAGGTGATAAAGCACCAGACTCAGCTCCAGGGTTCCTGTGGCAGAGGCCATATCTTGATGACAGCAACGATCAGTTCTAGACTTAACATCTCTACAAGACGTATCGTTGATCCTACCCATTTTCTCCCACTGCCTTAATAGTTCCAGGGTTCCTTGTCTCCCATAGTTTTGGTTTCCCAGGCTTTTGCTCTGCTGTATAACACTCAGGCACCATGTACCCAAGGCCCTCACCAGCAGCCCTAATAAATGAGCCTAAGGATGCCACAGCACATGATCACAGAGAATCAGAGGTTGTCTTTTCCTAAAAACATGCTGATATTACCCATTGGTGTTATCAGGACTTCCAGTTCAAGAGATAGCTGTTTGGATAGGCAAAGCTCCTGAAGTTCTGGCCTGATTGATAGCTTAGCTCAGAACCCTGGCATTTGGATTAAAGCAGTATAGAAATGAATCTTATATTTGACATTTAAAACACTTTTTAAGGGAACCTTTTCCACTGCCTGTAGTTTCTTAAATCATAGCAGAAAGAGCTGCCATGGCAGAACGGTGTGAGAAATTACTCTCCAACTGCTTCTCTGTTTTCCCACATTATGACTGCAGACATTAGTCCCTGAATCATTTTACATCCTGGCATTATGCGCAACAACACTCTGCGTAGTAAACAGATGATGCAACAGAAAGGAAATTTGAAAATTCATTTCTCCTTTCTTTTGGACATCTAGAATATAAATGTGGGTAGTGGCACCTGCAGCTGAAAGAAAAGAAGGGGCTAATAGGACTAAAAACTTTGGATTTATACGCTCCGACTTCCATTTCCTCCCTGACCTTGGCAAAGTCACTTCTTGTAACATTTTCAGGAACGGATGCTATTTCCCCAGGCTTTCATTCTCCTTCTCATCTCCAGAGTATCTGACTGTTTTGCATGTACAACCGATAGCAGCAGGAAATATCTCAAGGGACTTTATGGAATCTCTGGATCTTGATCCTTGCAGGGCTTCAGAGCTGCTCGATGTCACAGACATGGCATGATTTGAGATCGTTCCAGAACTTCCCTCCCAAAACTCGGGGTTTTACGGAAAGCCTTTATGGACTGCCAGTTCTGCAAGCCCAAGATGAGACACCGAAGTCATCCAGATGAAGTCAGTGGGAGACACGGGAGTTCTGAAAGATCAGATCTTTCATCCAAATTAATTTCCTCCCATGCACAGGAAACGATGCATTTAACAACTGACTGAGAATTGGGTGTTTCATCTCTCCTGTATTTCTTGGCTCTCAAATCAGGGCTTGAGCTATTTTGGAATGGCTGAGGCTGAAGTAGGAGACTAACCTTAGATATTCTCTAATCTTTATCTCCAGACAATTTCTGTGATGCCATCTTATGGTTCTCACTAAATACTTCCCTGTGTGTGCACTCCACATTCTACCGTGCCCATAGGGAAGGTCATTTCTCATTTTCATGGCTTGAACCTTCATTTCCATTTTCCTCCTTTCAGTTGTGTGCACATGAAGCTTTCACTGGTTAACATTTCTTCTCCTCTTATTTAATTTTTAAGAATATATGTAAGCACCTCATCACTTAAACACTTTACATAGTTTTTAATAGATATTCCATTAAGTCAAAACTATGCCAAGGTGAAAATAGCCCTTGCTTTACATGCCAAGTCATAAAGACCGTTTAAGGTTTGCTATTAAAAACTGAAAACAGTAACAAGCTTCTGATGAACCTATTCCTTAGTTCTTTCAAACAGCTCTAACTGCCAGTGACAGGCCAGTGGACAATGGTGTCTGCTGCTCTTACCAGCAAGACTTGCACAGAGACAATAAGCAGAAAAGAAAGGAAAATTCATGCATTTGTTCCAGTAGTTAAACCAAAATGAAGGGAAAGCCTTCTGTACAGGTGGTCATAAACCTTTTAGTGAAACACTGACACGTAATGGTGCCAATCACTGCTTGCACTGCTTGCCTTTTACACCAGCAAAACCCAGTTGTGCCAAAGTCAGACAATAAAAGTAATAAAAGTAGAAGAGTTAACAGCGGTGCAGGTACGGAATACATAAAAGTTAGCTGAACTACTTGGGGGGGGGGGGGAAAGAGGTACCACCTGGAAAACAACAGAAAACTGCAAAACCAAGATGTCAATAGGATTGGACGAATTAGCTGTGGCATTCACTTCAGATTCCCTCCAACCATAATGAAAGATATTGTCTGTTAAAAATAAAATCTTGGCTTCTTAACTGCCCCTTGCTAATATTTTGGCAACAAAGAGACTGCAGTACACCCGCTGTTTGGGCTGAGTGGGAACACAAACTTTCTAACACCTCAGTAAATACTTGAAAGGGAGCATTACTCTAATATCTGTAAATCAGGGCACTTCAAATTAACCCCACGGTCATTAAAAAGCTTGCTGATTTTATGTTTTTGTTATCATTCTGATCCAAGTCAGAGAACAAAAGCGCTTAACAATTCCAGTCAAATAGGATAAGGGCATTAAGTCTTGTTTGGATGCAGGAGCGACATAAATCATCTGTTCCAAGCGAACAATTTAAAGAGTGCACAGCACGTTATGTTAAATAAAGTACTAACACTGAGTTAAGAACACCTATTAAGGGACTTTGAGAGTTCTGGCTCACATTACCTTACACTGGTTTTGAAATAACCTTATTCCAGCTTTTTAATCCCATAATTATTCCACAACAGTATTGTCAGAAAACTCCACTGCTTCTAACAATTTATAGCTGCAAGACATTATGTGAACCGCTTCAGTTAAATTCTTCTACTTAATCATGTTATCAGCCCAGCCCACGCTCACAGAATCCTCAAGTGCTTGGAGTTGGAGTGGACCTTTAAAAGTGTACTTCATAATCTAAATTTCTGTGCTTTTATTTGAAACAAACTGCTGAAATACTAAAGGGAAACCCACATCCTTATATTGAATACCGTAATACGTTAATATATTTCATTTAATGGTGATTTGCCTTCAGTCATATAGCAGAATGATTTCTTCCCAGTCACTTCCAAAGTTTATAGGTGGGCTATCTGGAGCTTTTCTTTCAGGACCTTAGTTTTCCTTCTGAGATGTTTTCTCGTAGTCTATTCCCCATTTCAAGAGATGTACCAGATCCACCATTGTGCAGCTGCTCATATCAGACACTGCTACACAATTAATTATTTGGAATATAACAGGAACAATATAAAGTGAAAAAAAAAGATGCCAAAGATCATCCTGGTCTGTTCCATTTCTAACCCCTCCTTGGCCAGATTTTCCACCTGCCGTAACTCCGTAGAGATTTAAGCAAGCTGAGAATGGAGCACCCAGCCCTACTTGACTTAAGTACATTTGCCCCAGAATTTGACTGGACAATTAGCTGACTAAATAGATATAGCATATCTTGAAGTGCCATAAAAGTGACACGACTGCAGGTAAATCATAGGAATAATTACAACCAGGAGTCAGGTTTTCCAGTCGCTCTCCACACATACTTTGAATTGCAGGGCTTTCTGGTGACTCATTTGCCACTTAGAGAAATTAAAGACCAGATTTGCAGCGATGGCCGAGCTGCAAGGTACCAGAGAAGGAACAGGGAAAATACTCAAACGCGACCCTTCTAAGAAACACTGGATTTTACTTCATCTTTGTTACTTCTCACAAATTAATGTGAGCACAGTGTCAAGAGAGTGAATTTTTATGTCTGGAGTTGAGATTAATTCTTCCATGAAATTTGTGTTGTGAAACAAATAAGCCTGACTTCAGGCAGAAGTGAAAGCAGTTTACCCAATCAGAGAAAATAAGAAAACCGCATGATTTAGCTAACTGCTCTGATTGTATGAGCTAGTTAATTCTCAAAGGGACATTCCAAGCAGAGAATCTGCTGGAAAATCAAATCCGAACACTGTTTACGTGACACACCACTGAAATTTTTTCACTTGACATCTTAGGCAAAAATTCCATTTAAAAAAAAAAAAAAGAAAAGAAAGAAAAAGAGCCTAATTCTATTGAAACGGATCCGTTTCAATTTAAAATAAAAGCTAAAATGGTAATGAAAAATAAATGGTAAATACACCAAGTAAAACTTTTCCTCGTTTTAGTACGTAACTCAGCTTTTGAGCTGGGGAGATTCTGAAAACTTCTGTATATCCTTTAAAACACAAGTAAAGAAATTCCTTTCATAGAAATTTTTCAACACCTGGCTTCCCAGCCAGCTCCACTTTTCACAGAGATGTTCCAGTACCTAAAAAGTAATAAAACTCGCAGTGAAAAAGACCAATTACTACTGAGGGAGAACTAATTTTTCTGCAAATAATAAGCTGCTATTCCAGATAGATTATCCAGCTCATGAATTTACCAGAGAGTCTCTTACATCTTGAAACAACTTGAGATTTTGAATTTCCTATCTTAACATTTTCTTCTCTGTGTGTGTGTGTACACACTTCTCACTCATTCATTATATACATAAACTGGACAAAAAACCAAAGAGACAAACTCCAATAGATGAGAAAACTGTGTGACAGTTTTGTCTAACCTTTTCTTTCTGGCCTTTTAGCTTGTTTTATTTCCGAGTAGCACAATTATTTCCCAATTCACTATTATTCTGTTTGACTTTGTGCTTTCTAACAAGACTTGAACTCTCCACGAAGCCATGATTGCATCAGCGTGGGTCAAGATGTTCTCCTATAAAGAGCACTCTAAAATAGCAGGTTTAAGGAATACAAGGGTAGGTTTTTTTGCACCTTCCCCGTTTCACCTGAAATTTACTGTTGTGAAATGTAGCTGAACATCTATTCTGATGTGTACTTGAACATGCACACTTACACAGCCAGGGAATTCAACAAGGGGCCCCACCACTGCTGTTCTTCAGGCCCTCTGAATGGGCTCTTCCTCTAGATCTGTGGACAGATCCAGGTGTGAGCAAAACCACTTGGAAATGCCAGGGGAAGAAAAAGACAAAACACTTTTTTTGTGTTTGTTTGCTCGTTATTGCTTGTGGAAACTGGGCTATAAACTCAAGGTTACTGACTCATAACATTCTCACTCAGTTTATACAAACATGCACAATCTGGAGGAGTACACAAGGATTGTGAGCCTGGAAAAATGGTGAGGATTCACTTGCTGGGTCACTTTCCCAAGATTCCAACCTCATTGGTGTCAGGCCCTCCACCTCTGGACGAAACCAGAGTGAGTTGCCAACGACAACAGAGCAACAGAGAAGAGATGACTAGATGTTTTCCAGCCTCAGGAAAAATCTAGTTCAGATGGATAGACACTGAAATTCAGACCACAGTTCAGATCTGTTCTCATTTTGTCCAATCTCTGCATGAGACACACAAAGATTCTTACTTCTAGTTACCAAAACAATGCTAATGTCAGGTCAAACACAAACAATTTAAAATAAACATCACTGAATTGTGGTCTAAACTGGGGAAAAAAGAAAAAGAAGTTAAAACCAGCAAGGCTATCAATAAAGCAGAGGGCTGTGGTCACTCAGGCAGCGTGATATCCCTGATACTTATTATACTAAACACAGAGGTTATGGAGCTCCTCAGGCTTCCAGAACTTAGTCATTAGACCCACCTATTCTCTTTACTTTCATACACCCAATGCCAGCCTTGGAGACAGAGCCTGTCTTTATACAGCCTTTCAGCTCTCAGCTGAATCCCACGTATTAGTTCGTGAGATCAAAACACTCACGAGCAAGGGAGCTGTAAGGAGACAAACCAAAGATGGGCTTCCCATCCTCTTCCAGGCTGGTTTTCTGTTGATTAGCAACACAGCACCAATATACTTAACTATAACACAGAGATAGCACTGCAATTAAGTTCCCTTTAGCTTTATGTTGAAAACACTGTTTAAAATAAAGTAGTGGGGGGACTGGGGAAGAAAGCAACAGTTGGCTTTGCCAAGTTTTTGGTCTTTTCAACAAACCCATCTGTGCTAGCTTCCTTCTGTATCAAATAACGGCACGCAAAGTGCTCAGTTGGGGTCAGATGCTAACACAAGAACACAAGGGGTTGGGACCCTTCTAAGAGCGCGTTCATTTGACCAGGTTATTCATTCAGTCTATTAAATCAGTTTTCCACTGGGGATGGTTTTGTTCTGAGCATTCCTTCCACTGAAGCGATTTGGAATCAATGCCTGATCTTGCGCCTCTCGTGCAGCTTGCCTTCAGAGTCTTCTCCTTATGGAAATTATGCATGGAAATTCCTTTTTACGAGCTTTTACTGAAACCACAAGTCTGTATCTGAAATATATACTACTGCAAAATTTTGCCCAAAGCTTTGTCTTGGCTATATAAAGAAATTATAGGTGTGGACCAATTTTTGAATTAGCATGAAAACTGCTTTTATGTGCATATGAGAAAGGCCTTTGAAACATCTTGCCAAGGGCTTTTTTGTCTTCTGGTTGTTATAAGAAAACATGGTTGCCCAAAAGAAAAAACCTGATCATGGTTCCACCTTAATCAGATTCACAATCGTGTCCTAATGCAATTTGTCCTAATCCATTTCTAAGGAAGACAACCATTTATGATTTGGAAAGACATGTGGGAATAAATGTGGCTATATGGAAATCCCCCGAGTCCTTTATGTACTATATTTTACCAGTTCATAAAAAAACCTAATTACATTTTAGAGAAGAAGGCATTATAGATGCTATGTATATTCTAATACAAAACCCCTCTACCCGGGTGTCCCGCAATCAAACTGTGCTCGGTTTGCGATATCACAGCTCGGTTTGTATCTCTGTGACTGGCTTTAGAATAATGCTGCCATGCTGAACACATTTTAATACTGATCACACATTTCAGCACATGGCTGAAAAATGCTGCTATGCTTGTTTTGTTTGGGAGAAGAGTGACTTCTGCTCAGTACGGCAGACAAATTGCCCTTGCAGCAAAAAGAGATAATTACTTGGTGCCCACGGAATAAATGAATTAATACTTGTGCAAATATCTGTACACCCATCCATACACAAAACCCTATATAGTTATTTCATTAAAATGACGTGCTCCAGAGAATGCAGAGGCAGTTGAGTGCGTTCAGGAGTCTGATCAGATGTATCTACCCCACCTTGTGCACTGGCAGGTTGGGAAGCGACGGGTGGGATGGGAAAGGGTACAGGAAAACACTTAAAGAAAAAAATTAAAGACTTAGCTTTATACTATGAGTTAGCCCATTGGAATTGTGTGAATAAAGTTAACCGTAAGTGTTTTGAGGAGTGGGGTCCTAAAATAATACAGCAGAGTTCCAAATGCAAAATGGTCCAGGTTTATTTTCACTGAAGTTCTTTCATGTGCTATTTCCCTCCACACACACACGCATTAAAATATCACAAATGTTATTGTTAGGAAAAAATTTGCTATAAACATTACCGACTATAACGAATGGTATAAAACCGGGGCAGGTCGGCAGTGTAAATAATCAGTGTCCTTCTATTTACCCACTTGTAATAATTAGGAGATCACGTAACTCATGAAATCATAATTGTCCAGCATTTCATCATTTGTTTTTTAACTCAAACACTTTGGGAGGGAATGTTTTTCTTTTGCACGCTCACATCTGTGGATGATCATTTGTTCTCTAGCTGGTGAAAGCTGAGGTCCTAATTCAAAGCTTATCATCTGCCCTACCCTTTTTATCAGGTGATTGGTTTCATGCACTGGCAAAGTGGCTGCTGCTGAAGAAACAATGGTTTTGCAGGCACTCAGGAAAGGAATTGGGGTTTGTTTGTTTGGCTGATGAAAAATAGAGCTCCGTTGCAATGGAAATTTTGGGTTCTACAGGGCTGGGAGATGGAAAAATCTGGCCCAGTTCCAAACTGAAGCAAAACCTAAAATAGTGGAGTTGCCTCTGAAGGGAAATTCTGTTGCTCGTTCAAAACAGGCTGAACTGATTTTGTACAGCTATAATGTGAATTAAGACAAATGGGAGGAAAATAAAGCGAAAGGCTGTCGAAAATTAAAAATCTGTTTGCATCCCGAAGCATCAAAGCAATATTTCAGTATGAAATCATTTAAGATTTTCCCGAATAAAAGCAATATTGCAAAACATTCCGATTTTTATAAACCTCCAAATTTCCAAAGAGAAGTTCTCAAACTGTCTTGAAAACACCAAGAGAAAATGAAGTTTTTCTTCGTAAGAAAGTTCAAACATTAGGTTTTTACCTTTCTCTTTTTTGTTGTTGCTGTTGTTTGGTTTGTTGTTTTGGGGTCTTTGTTTTATTTAACCACACAGAAGGGCAATATACCCATTTGTTCTACTGATTCTCTCCATAGTGCACTGTATGACTGAAAAAGAATTGCTTTACCCCTTGAGACCTTCTAGTCACTGTCACGATGAATTTTGGCGTTCAGAAAACTGGATGCCTTAGCAGCAGCAACCAAACACTCAGAACAAACTGCAAGGGGGGGCGGGGGGGGGGGGGGGGGGGGGGGGGAAAAAAAAAAAAACGCGGGGGGGGGGTTACAAAAAAGGGGCGCAGGGGGAGGCGCCCGGAGGCG